>JBAMIB010000109.1:7320839-7336849 GCA_037177415.1 Kaempferia rotunda | reverse complement strand
TTTATTGAAACTATTTGAGTTTATATAGTAAATTTCATTTTAGGTACATAAAATTGATTTTGTCTTATCTAACAAGATAAGGGGGCGTTTGACTTGAATATTTTTCATTTTTATTTTCTGAAAAACGCACATTTTCTAGAAAATAACGTTTGATTTGTATTTTCCATCTCTGTTTTCTAAAAAAATATATAGCATTTTCTGAAAAAATAGAGAATGTCAAAATGTCGTTTTTTATTTTTTTAGAAAATGCACTATTTTTAGAAAATAAAAATAGAAAAAATGCAAACCAAACGCCCCCTAAGCTTTTGGAACTCAAGCTTTTGTTTGTTTCTTATTTTGACTAATTAATTAAATAAATGATTTATTTATCGAGCTGACTACTTGTCACATTAGGTTTTGAGGTTAAAATTTGGCGTGCCCGAATATAGCTCCCGGTGCTGGCCATTTGCAATTTTTGCCACATAGTAGTCATCTATAATTATCTTTTCCATGTTGACTTAGGGACGGATTTACAGGTGTTGAAACGAGCGAATTACATTGTGCCACTTGTGAAAAAACAATGTACAGACTGTCCCGGGACTAAAATGAATTATGCACTGTCAAATAGTAGATATCCATCTAACCAGATCGAGCTCAACAGAGGTGAGAGGCCGATCGCAATCTCCACCATCCGCAAAACGCAAACCCTAAACCTCACTCAACTGTTACCACCGTCACCGACTTGGCGACGAGGAGCTCTTCTTCACTCAGAGGTCGCATCGGCGGCGCTTCCTCGTCCTGCCTACCGCCGCCCACTTCCCATTTGAGAAGCGAATCGAAAGGAGATCCTGCTTCGACGAATTTGGAGTCCTCCAGCCGCAAGTACAGGTAAGAGATCTCCTCAAGTTGGTTCCAATATAATGCTCCGGAGTGGAGTGCTCCAATACGCTCATGTCCGCCGTCCTGGATAAGGTTATTGATTGAGAACAGGTTGATGATTTTATAGCGTCAAATCAGTTTTAATTGTACCTTTCTGACAATGCCCCTATTATAAGCTCCGTTACTAACAAACCTATCTTGTTTAATGGATGTTTTTAAAATTTGAACTAATGTTAGACAAATTGAAAGGATAAAGACGGCGCCTTGTCAAACTTCTCTCTGATTTACGTCATTGTTTGTGGTATTTGTTTCTTTGATGTGTTCCTTTTGGTACCGAGACCCAGTTAACGTCTGGCTTAAACTCCTTGTTTCCACTATGGCTTATGTTCGTTTGCTATGGTATCTGAAGAACAATGGTGGTGGCATCAGCAGTTGCTGGTTTACAAGTGATAGGAGCATACCATTGCGCCTCCACTTCTAGGAGGGTGTTCATGTCTATGACAACAATCTCCCAGTTCAACTTGAAAGTAGCCAGTCCAGGGTTCACAAGCTCGTCAAATGCCTTTTTTCTCAAATCTCTTTCAAAGAGACATCCACCCTCTGTAAAACATTCCAGAGTCATTACCAGGGCAATGTCCGGGGAAACTGAGAAAACATCGGCATACGGCTTACCCATTGATCTAAGAGGTATTGGATTCTTTATACATTTCTTTCCCACTCAGTATAATTTAAAATACTTTCTTTTTCTGTTATATTTGTGGTAGCATATTAAATATTTTAGCATCTTAAATCAAATATAATTTGCATCAACTTATAAAATTATTGTCTCAAGTGAATGTTAAGTGCACGGTGTTTGCATGTTCACAACCCAGATCTAGAAAACCACTTTTCTAGATATTCTAGTGCTTGAATTCCTTGATGATATTGACTGGAAAATTTGGTCTTGCTGTGCTTTTCATCTTTAGTGAGTCACTGCTTCTGTTTTTTAAGGTAAGAGAGCTTTTATTGCGGGTGTGGCTGATGACAATGGCTATGGTTGGGCAATTGCAAAGGCTCTTGCTGCTGCTGGGGCAGAAATTCTCGTGGGCACATGGGTTCCTGTATGTGAATTTGCATTCTCATAACATTTTGCTTTTAATACTGAATAACTACTAACAAAATTTCATTATTGAGGCTTAGGCTCTAAACATTTTTGAGACTAGCTTAAGGCGTGGCAAGTTTGATGAGTCTCGCAGGTATGTGGGTTACAAGAATTATGAGCATTCACGTATTGTTTTTCCTGTACCTTATTGTTGTAGGTTTAACATATATCCTAACACAATTCATAACTTTATTTGGGTAATTATGATAATGATTCTATTTTGAAGATTGCCAAATGGTTCTCTTATGGAGATTGCCAAAGTATATCCTCTTGATGCAGTTTATGATACTCTTGAAGACGTGCCAGAAGATGTATGGAAAAAATGCCTGGGACACTGTTTCATTGAACTTATCTTTGCCTTTTCCGCTATATAATGACTTGATGTTATGTTGCATTTTAGGTCAAAGCAAATAAACGTTATGCTGGGGCCTCAAACTGGACTGTCAAGGTAGATTGTTGAACAATTGAATTTGTTTATTCTCAATCCTACCAAAGTAATGCTGGGGAATTAAATTGGCTCCTTATTGTTCAATGATTTTTCTCGTTTGCACAGGAAGTAGCTGAATCTGTGAAGAATGATTATGAAAGCATTGATATCCTGGTGCATTCACTTGCAAATGGACCGGAGGTCTTCCTTTATCTTCTTATGTGAGCACATACATGCATGTATGATTTTTTTCCCCTTCAAAATTTCAGTGTCTGTAAATAGGTAACAAAACCACTTTTGGAGACATCTAGAAGAGGATACCTTTCTGCAATCTCGGCTTCGAGTTACTCTTTTGTTTCATTGCTCCAACACTTCCTTCCAATAATGAACCAAGGTATATTCAGAGTAGACTAACTATAATAAAATCAGGTTTTCTTTTACAGTTTCCACAGATAAATGTAACATATCTTCGATGTGATGCATGTGATCTTTCAAAGGGAACTGATTATGGGCATTACATGAGATATTTTGATTTTGTCTGCCCATGGCAGGCTATGATTTTAGGATTTTATAGGAACAACAAATCTACTCTAGTATCTCTAGCATAATCAAACACCTTTACAGAGTTTGTACGATTGCCAAAAAATAAACTAACAAAGTTAACATACACTGGATAAATATTATTCTTGATTTTATGGATATAATTATCCTTCATTTTTTCTTGCTAGACAGTTTTTGATATTTTGTTTTTTTTATGTTAATATAGCAATTGCTTGTATCCATTAAACTTTTAAACTCCAATGTGGCAGGAGGTGCTACATTGTCATTAACATATATTGCTTCCGAAAGAACCATTCCAGGGTATATTCTGTTCTCTAGCTTCTCTAGTTAAACCAGTTGAAGTTGTTTAAATTGTGTATGCCCGTTTTTATATTTATATGCAGATATGGAGGTGGAATGAGTTCAGCAAAAGCAGCCTTGGAGAGTGATACTAGGGTGCATTTGGTTTCCTTGATCTTTAATGTTATACTATACTGATGATGATTTGTGGTTTAAACTACCTGTTTTCTGTTCACTACATTTACTTTTGGCTACAGTTATTGGCTTTTGAAGCAGGACGAAAAGGCAAAATTCGAGTAAATACAATATCAGCCGGTACAGACTCTCAGAAATATCATTGATCCCTTTAATATTTCTCCTGATTGATAATTTTACTTTGAGTGTGTTTGTTTTGTAGTTTTTTTTTTTTTTGGAAAAATCACAGTAGTGAATATTTTTTTCCTAGTCAAACATAAAATGTGGACATTTATGGGGAAAACGAGTTGACTCAAGATGGGTGGTAGTCATTTTTCTCCACTTAAGTTGCATATTTATCACTAAAGCATGTAGTCAGCTCAACAAGCCTATGCTCATAAGTTATTTCTTCAAAGTTTAGTATCTAGGGAACTAACATTAGGTCTAAAACTACAAATATATATTATATTATGGATACATAATTAGTCAAACAAAATATTTCATGGATATTGTTCGTGAATATTTCACAATTTTACAAGTAGTGAAACATAACAGTTTATGCTTTATTGTATTCAAGTTCAGTTGTTTCATTTACTCTTATTAAATGTTTGTTCACTTAGATTTCCAAATGACCAAAAAAAAAAAAAAAAAGGAGTTTCTACCAACTTGAATTTCGTAGTGCTTAGTATGTGCAGCAAACATTATGTTCCCCCCTTTTTTGTTTATGTTAATATGTTCTCAGGGCCATTGGGAAGTCGAGCAGCAAAAGCTATTGGATTCATAGAAAAGATGATAGATTATTCCTATGCTAACGCCCCGTTGCAGAAAGAACTGCGTGCAGGTTGAAACCATAAGATTTACTGTATAATTTCTATTGTATTGCATCCCAGTTCCTTTCCACATTTTTCTTTCTGTTCAAATAATGACTTGTTTGTGCAGATGAAGTTGGCAACACAGCGGCGTTCTTGGTGTCACCTCTGGCTTCAGCAGTGACTGGTTCTGTAGTTTATGTGGACAACGGTTTGAATACCATGGGGCTTGCCCTTGACAGCCCAAGATTTGCAACATAAGATATGGAAACAGGTTTTGATTTTCATGTCCATGGATTCAATTCGTTATATATCACTAAGAAAGAGTTGATTCTAAACATTTCGTACGAGTTATTTGTGCACAATTAACAACTTGACTATTGGTGCTAATGATACTTAGCATTTTGCATATTTTTTCTTCTATCTTATGTCGACCTAATTGTATAGTCCTGCATAAAATTGGGCATTCATTTTTTGAGCGAAGATGAGGCAATAATACCTGCAGAGATGACATTATTCACCTCTACAATTGGTCCTGCAACCCAAGCATCTCATCACCATTTGAACCTTAGCTATGAACAGGAACATAACAAGAGCAATATTTAACTTCCTCATGTGCTTCTTTCCAGCATCTCTTGGTACCTCCTATAAGACTCCTCCTTCTCCAGCCTAAACTTCTCGTGGCAGCTAGCGATAAACTTCTCCGCAAGCTGGTCGATCTCATTCTCTCCATCCTCCTCCCCTAGAGACTCCAAATCGTCCTCAACCCATTCGAGGTGTCCTGCAAGCGACATCTCTGCTTTGTCATCACCATCCTCAGTCAACATTAATGCTGAATTCCAGGGAGAGTCATAGCACAAACTAAGTATCAAACTCACCAAAGACAGGAAGCTCGGGGATGGGACTGATGAGATTTGGGGATGACCAATTCAGTTGCAGATTTAGCAACTCGAACTGTTGCTCCTTCCTTTGCCACCTCCACTTCTTCTTAGCAAGGGTGTGTATCAGATGACTGGCATGCCGAAAGACGCAACCCTTGAAGAGGCTCTTGATCTTGAGAGAGCCCGAGTTAGGGGAAGACTCTCTCTCTGTGAAATCAAAGAATGATTGTAGAAACCTTTTAGGATTTTGGTTGGCCATTAGGCTTAACAACCAATTCTTTGAGGACCCTTATAACATCAACACATGGTAGCCTCATCCACTGTAATTTAATAGCACATGTATAATATAATTATATAGTTCTACATTTTTTCACCGAAGTAATGTTGAACATAGTTATCTTTGCACAGGGACAATAGACATTTTCCACTTGAGGTTGGAAGGTAGGTTAGAACGGAGGTTTCAAACCCAACTGAGCCAGAGGTTGAGATCGACCTGACTAATTTTATGTAAAGTAGGATGTCTTGTTCGAGAAAAAAAGATGAGGCTAGTGTTGTTGAATATAGTCAAGGACAAATTATTGTATATTCACTCTAATATATTGTTCTAGTATATAGTTTGATTCGATCAGAACCAAACTAGGTTCACCTCTGGTCTCTAATAACTGGTTGAACTGACTGGTCTGATCTGACTAGCAAGACATTTGGCATTGATAAAGTGATAAGAAACTCTAGGACAAGGGATCAAAGCAATGAAAGTAGAAATAGTAGGTACTAAACAAATATATTATCCACAGTGCAGTACTAAACACTGAAGTTATTAGGTTTGAGACTGTTGTTCTACAAAGTTGGTAAGAGATTTAATGACCAAGAATGTTTTTTTTTTTTAATTTCACATGGAAATATTTTAGTATTTCTTAGTCTTGCACACTTGCATGCTAATCCCTATATAATTTGATAAGGTTATTATAGGTGAGACTTAATTGTTTATGATAGGGGATACATTAATGCTTGTCTAGATAAAATTTAGATGGAGGAGGAAACGACACTCTTCTGTGATACTTTCACTTTGACCACAAAATAGCCTTCTGTGAATGGGATTTGAGGAGAACGATGAGAAAAAGAACTAGTCGAAGGGTGTTCGCCCAATAAGGAGTTAAGAACATTGCAAAACCTAGATATGGTTGTAGGTTTAGACATGAGAATGGCTCAGAAATACTTATATACTTAGTCAACTAAAGGCTTTAGAATCCAAACTTTTCCATGCTATTTAAATTCCTGGGACATGTTTATGAGGAGGCTACAAATCAATCATAAATTCCACAGGGATCTGTTTGTGTGAAAAAATAACTGCATTTACTCAACAAAGCAGTCAAAATCTAAGAAGATGCGCAGCATGTGGATTTAGAACCAGCAGGCTCTTGACCGGAGACTGCTATTTGAGTTCCTTTCAGTAGGTTCGAGTCCCCGGTAGGTTCAGCGTCGTCGTTGGCCACGAGGGACTTCTTGCTCACGATCCGGTAAATCTCGGTGAGAATGGTAACGAAAGCACTCTCGACGTTGGTAGCCTCGAGGGCGGAAGTCTCCATGAAGAAGAAATTCTCATTCTCGGCGAACTCCTTGGCGTCCTCGGTCGGCACCGCGCGGAGGCTCCCGAGGTCGGACTTGTTTCCGATGAGCATGATAACGATGTTCTTGTCGGCGTGTCCTCGCAGCTCCTCCAGCCATCTGGTCACGTGGTCGAACGATTGGCGTTTGGTTATGTCGTAGACCAGCATCGCTCCCACTGCGCCTCTGTAGTAAGCGCTCGTCACCGCCCGATACCTGCCGGCGAGCTTCATGATTACTTTGTCGCAGCATATTGAAAGAGAAGGCAGCTCGAGGAAGAAGATGATTGAAGAAGATCTTCGCAGATCATTTAAACCATAATTAACAGAGAAAATTGATTTTTGGAGTCAATGAAAATTGTGGACAGAGGAGGAAAAAAGGGATCTTCGTAATAAGTAGGAGAGATCGAAAGAACAAAGCCACAAACAATCTGATTTTTGAAATGGTAACATAGGACGAGCAAATTTGGGCGATAAATCACGGAAAAAGCATGGCGGGGAAAGGGGGAAAGATCGAGGAGGAAGATGAGGAGATGACCTTTCTTGGCCGGCGGTGTCCCAGATCTGGGCCTTGATGGTCTTCTGGTCGATGGTGAGGGTGCGGGTCTGGAATTCGACGCCGATGGTGGCCTTGGAGTCGAGATTGAACTCGTTGCGGGCGAACCGAGCGAGCAGCTGCGACTTCCCCACCGCCGAGTCGCCGATCAGCACCAGTTTGAAGACGTAGTCGATCTTCTGGTTGAAATCGGCGTAGTAATTCCGACTGCTCGAGGACATCCTGCCTGACTCTGATCGTTCGATCCCGGCGCCGATCAGCTGATGGTTCAATCGATGGCCAGGGCGAAGAAATCGCCGCCGCAACGAGGAAGAGGAAGACAATAGTCAACGCCGAAGGGAGGAAAATGAAGAAGAAACAAGGCGCCAAAATAGACCGGTAAACAGAAAGGCTTCGGTTTGGTTCAGTCGAGCCGTCAACGCGTCGAGCGTGCTCGACCAAAATAATTAAAAGATGAATTTTTCAATTTACCATTAAAGTTTATACTTAATACTCCACGAGTTACCCAAATAATTCAAATAACCTTAATTTTGTATTTTTAACTATAATTCAATCATATAATTATAAATAAATTCATTTTAATCTTAAATTTATATGTGTTTTAAATACTAGATATAAAATGGTGACGACAATTTCAATAATATTTATTATCTCTTTAATTTTTTTAATATAATATTCTTTTCTATGTGTTTTGTATTGGAAGGGAATTATTTAAATTTGTAAGGCAAAGAAATATTTCAAACTTCAAAGTGTGTCTATGCATTTTCATAATAACTAAAACATACGCATGAAAATTATGAAACTACATGGGTCAAAATGAAGTTATCCTAAAAAATTCACCGACCCTCCAATATTTCTAATTTAGTCCTCATGCACCGGCGATCCCAGTGTATTCTCCGCCGCCACCTGGCCCGCCTCCACTTCCATTCCGGCGAGTCCGCTTCACATACCTCTCCCCGATCGATCCTTCCTCTATGCTCCACCACGATCTCCTTTCGCGTCTGCGATTCCATCCCTCTAATGGCCACTTTCGGCCTCGCCGACTACGACGGTCTTCTGCGAGGGTGCACCCGCAGGCGCGCGATAAAGGAGGGCCGGATTGTCCACGCCCACATGATCAAGTCTCATTTTGTCACTTCCGTTGGCCTAGCGAACCGGCTCCTTGTCATGTACGTCAAAGGCGGTTCCTTGGAGGACGCCCGACAAGTGCTCGACGGAATGTCCCAGAGGGATGTGATCTCCTGGACTGCTATGATGTCGGGGTACTCTCAGCACGGTCGCAACTTTGAGGCCTTGGAGCAACTCCCCAGGATGCTAAGAACAGGTAACGTTGAATGTTTTTTTTTTTGGCATTTTGATGATGTTAAGTCTTTTTTGTCTGAATTGTGCAGCTTATTGTTAGAACAACATGTTCTAAATTAGGTTTTGGAGGCCCAAATATTACTCTGTGCATCACAACAGATCTCTGAGGCTTTGGAGCTGTAGTTTAAGATGCATGAAAGTGTAGCATTTGGTTTCCTTCATTGTTTGATGATAATTGTTTGATGATAATTTTTAATTTTTTTCTGGCCTCAGTCCAGACATTGAAAGATTTAGAGTCCATTGGTTCTGTAATGAAAATTCTCAAAATTAGATGTTGGGAATGTGCTCGAGGTCACATTTTGACACTCAAATAAAAAAAATGAACATTAGGGACTTAGTGCATACCTAAACTTCATTAACCGTGGTGCCTTCCATTGCCTAGATTATCCTATTTTCAACTGCTGAAAGTGTTATACTTCATCGGACAGTCTAAACAAGTATCTGTTTCATGTAGGTTGGAGCACAACTAAAAATGATGGTTCTGCTGTACCATCTAGATTATCAATGGTTTGTTTTTTTCCATTGCTTATGTGTGATCTTGGTCAAGAGTTCTGATATTTGTGTTCGAGAGACGATTTTGAACATTATTTCTGACCAAAAATACTCTAGTCATCAAGTTGTACCCAGCGAGTTCATCTTATATCCACATAGTTAAATATCTGTATAAACTAGATCTACACGTTCCAAATATTTCTATTGGCATGCAACATAGTCTTTTTCTTGAAGCTTGATCTCTTCAAATATGTGCCTCTTGCTCGGAATAGTGTTTTTAGATATTCATATGTAAATGTTCTTGTCATTGCATATCATAGCAACCAATGCTGATGCACAAGAAATCAAAAACAATTTCATATTATCAAATTGGACTTGTAAAAGAAATAGGGATCTATGGCTGCACCAATTTTCTATCTTTTAGTTAGCTTGCTAGATTTGAAGTCATTATTTTTTTCCCAGAATCTACCAATAATTTGGTGAGCAGATCTAGTGGAACAAATCAAATTGCCCTCTTTGTTTAGCAATTGTTTCCTCGATCTTACTTAGCAGATCTAGTGGAATGAATTATGCTGCCCTCTTGGTTTAGCAATTGTGTCCTTGATCTGACTTTTGCTTCAGTGGCAAATTTATGTTGAAACTTTTGTTTAGCTTATTGTTTAACCATATTAATCTGTTTCCCTCTCAAAAAATGTTGGAAAATAAAGTTATTCAACCTTAAAACTTGCATAATTTGGCAGGTATTTTGCCCAACGAATACACATTGGCTACAGTTCTTCCTTCTTGTACTGGACACTCTGGTCAAGATCATGGCAGGCAAATACATTCTCTAGCAGTGAAAACTCACTTTGATTCTCATATGTTCGTCGGGAGTTCACTGCTTGACATGTACTCCAAGGCCGGTGAAATCAAAGATGCACGGAGAGTATTCAACATGCTGCCTCATAGGGATGTTGTTTCTTGTACTGCTATTATCTCTGGATATGCCCAGTCAGGCCTCGATGAGGAAGCTCTGAGAGTGTTCCAGCAGCTGCATAGAGAGGGAATGGAATGTAACTATGTTACTTTTGTCAGTATATTGACTGCAGTCGCCGGACTTGCTGCTTTGGATTTCGGTCGGCAAGTGCATGGCTTGGTTATCAGAAGCGAGCTTCTGTTTTATGTAGTCCTCAACAACTCTTTGATTGACATGTACTCTAAATGCGGAAGCTTGAAGCATTCAAGAAGAGTCTTTGATAACATGCTTGAGAGATCAGTGATTAGTTGGAATACAATG
This sequence comes from Kaempferia rotunda, assembly GCA_037177415.1. Lineage (NCBI taxonomy): Eukaryota > Viridiplantae > Streptophyta > Magnoliopsida > Zingiberales > Zingiberaceae > Kaempferia > Kaempferia rotunda. The sequence goes on along the minus strand of JBAMIB010000109.1, from coordinate 7,326,429 downwards.
CTTACGGGTTACGGTAAACATGGATTAGGAAGAGAGGTTGTTCAGCTCTTTAAGTCCATGTTTCAAGAAGTGAAGCCCAATGGTGTTACTTTCTTAGCTGTGCTTTCTGGCTGCAGTCACGGTGGATTGATCGACGAGGGTCTAGACATTTTTGGTTATATGGTCAGTGATCAGAGGTTGAAACCAGAAATAGGGCATTATGGATGTGTCGTAGATCTTCTCGGGCGTGCTGGCAGAATAGAAGAAGCACTAGATGTGATAAAGAACATGCCATGCGAACCGACATCTGCCCTATGGAATTCACTTCTAGGTGCGTGCAGATTGCATAATAAGATTTCGATCGGCGAAGTTGTTGCTCGAAAGCTTCTTGACATGGAACCTGACAATGCTAGTAACTATGTGATACTTTCGAATATTTATGCTGCTTCAGGAAGATGGCAAGATGTTGCCAGAGTGAGGGAGTCAATGAAACTGAAAAAACTGACGAAAGAACCAGGGAGAAGCTCCATCCAACTCGACAAGGTAATGCACATTTTCTTTTCCAGCGATCGTTCTCATCCCCGAAGGAAAGAAATTTTCGAAAAGATCACAGAGGTGTGCGAAAGGATCAAAACGGCAGGTTATGTTCCAGATCTTAGCTGTGTGCTACATGATGTAGATGATGAGCAAAAGGAAAGCATACTGCTCGGGCATAGCGAGAAGTTGGCCATAGCATTCGGGCTGATGGGCAGTGCTCGTCGTGAGTCGATTCGCATCACAAAGAACCTCCGAATCTGCATTGATTGTCATAATTTCGCAAAGTATGTATCGAATGTATATCAAAGGGAGATATCTTTGAGGGATAACAGCCGATTCCATCTAGTTACCGGAGGGACGTGCAGCTGTGGAGATTACTGGTGATCGACGTCGATCTGAGGGATCAGTCAGAGATGGAATGTGAACTGAGCCAATTGGGCAGGCCTGAACCAGCCATTTGAAAGCAGATGGTGTTGTCAACATGACAAACTGATCGAATCAGACCAAGTAAACTGTCCAACTTGTCGAAAGCCAACTATTTGGGGAGATCAACCAGACTGAGTGAACCATATTCCATCTCATAGAGTGATTTGTAGATTTTGTAGGTAATACAATATGAATATTAGATAAACAAATTAAATTTATACTATAGCAGTTATGAATGGTAACTATCTATTATAGAACATTATTATAGAATGTTCTTGAACAAGTTAAATAACAGTTCAGGATTTAAATTTGAGAACATCTATCTATTATATACACAATGTTTTCTACAACATGTGTTACTAATTTCAGAAGGTAGACTTTACATATATCAGATGACATTATTAATAACACTGATATGAACAAAAAAAAAACAGACTTACACCATCCATTTAGTTCATAATCACATTTTGAAGCATTAATATTACTAAAATTAACACAAAAACAAATACATGGAATATAATTTTCAGAATTAAATTGACAATTCTTTTTTCAAGAAAAAAAACCCTAACGTAGTCCGATATTGATCGACTCGATGAACCGGTTAAGATCGCGAGCGACGGTCAAGTTGGACTTGATCTCCTTGTCCGCGGCAATGACCATCACCAACTCCTTCGCCACCACGCACCGCCCTTCAGCAGCCAATTTTTCTTGGACACGTGGCGATGACACTAGAGCATGAGCCTTTCTCTCTGTCTCCGGTGGAACCGCCCAATTCTTCAATACAATACGAAAAATAAAATTAGTTCATAATTTCTGTATTAAAAAAAGAGTTAAAATTGAGCGTATCTAATTGGACCTTAATTGGGCCGGTGAACAATAGCCCAAGAAGTCCGACTTGGGCCTGCATGAACTTGACGTAACTGCCGGCGGCCTGCAGCATCTCCGCCGTCGTCATCCTGTTCCCGCCGGGGATCAGCCGGCCTAACTCCTGAGTCTTCTCCGCGATTCTCTTCCTCCTCGCCCGTGCTGCCCGGCTCTGCGCCGACAGCTCCGTCCGCTCCTCCCTCGCCGGCGTCGGGAGGTGGTGGTGGCGCAGGTCGTCGCAACTTCGGTGGCGCTTCGGCCAATGCTGAAGGAGCTCGCTGCCGCTGGGTTCGTGAAATGGCAGCGGGGAGAAGAGGGAGGAGGGGGCAGAGAAGGACGGGTGGATGCTAGCGGCGGAGGGATGGAATTGGAAGGAGGTGGAGGCGGAGGAGGACTCTGAAGCGTGGAGGAAGTCGTCGAGGAGGAAGTGGGAGGGCTCGGAGAGGAAGCCGGAGAGGGCGTCGGCGACTTCGGAGTGGGCGTCGAAGCCGGCAGCCGCCGCCGCTTCCATCGCTTGCTCTGTTTCCTCACGTAGCAGACGACCAAAGTGGATGGTTACTTCCGCATGTTATATTTTCTGCGCACGTTCCTATAATTTCGGCACGTCATTTTAAGGACAACCGACTTCGATTGGAAGGGCAACCACTTGATCCGACGGTCAAGAATCAACATAGATTTCAAAGCAAATTCATGGATAAATAACTATTGGCGACGTGTCTTCGTCCAATTATTTCAGAAAAAAAAACACATAATCATCTCTCAATTTTTAAAATTATTAACAGTTAGCATTTAATTTAACTATAAATTAAAAAAAAACTCCTCAATCAAGACTTCAGCTTTGCATGTAATCCCCATGTCAAAAAAAATTTTATTTTCACTCCCTACATGCAAAGTTTCATTTGCTTCAATTCCCTGCATGCAAACCTCATGACCAAATTGCCTTTCGTTTTTTGGATACAACAAATCCCAAATAAAGTATAATTCCTTTTAAATTTAGCATATTTAAATTAAATCAAGTATATTTTCTGTCAAATTATCCCTATATCATTACCTAATTGCCTCTCATTTTTTAGGTATAAAAAATCTAAAATGAAATATAATTCTTCTTAAATTTAGCACATTTAAATTAGAATAAGTATACTTTCTGTCAAATTTGACCACAACGATTTTGTGGCCAAATTAATATTGCAATCCGGTCGCAATTGATTACAGTCCATCAACGGGTTCACCCGTCCATCTTGGTTGTAGTTTAAATTCGAGCGAATGGCCGAAAGTCGACCGGAGGGCGTCCCCTTCAGAGGAATGATACTTCATTTTGGACATTTTATAACTAAAAAATCTAAAGGCAATTAGGTAAATTAATATCCGTTATAATGGTTAGGGAGTGAAAATAAAACTTTCTTAATATAGAGAATACATGCAAAGGTCAACTTTTGATTGGGAATTTTTTAACAATTTTCCCATAATTTAATTACAAAATTTAAAAGTAGAGAGTAAATGCTCATTTTGGTGTCAACTTTACCCTTCTTCCATAATAAACATCAATTTTGAGAAAAGAAACACCAACTGGAACTTTGTTAACTTGATATTTATCGATATAATTAACTCTTTTTGTTTGGATCTCATTTCTCAAGGTTTTCAAAATGTGGAAGAATTATCTCAAAATTGAAGAGACACTTGTAATAAAATTGATGAAAATGATAACTAATACGATATGGCAGTAGAGCACTAGGGATGACTGCAAGTAAACAGCTAAGTTTTTGAAGCATAAGAACAGAAATGGTATATAAGCTAATTCAATAGATAAGAGCTTATGGTGCATACTTCACTGAGATGATCGAGATGCAATATCAAAGAAGCTTAGGGAGTACCGGAAAATATTGCTCATCCGGAATTACTTCTACAAAGGAGTGGAAGGCGCAACATGTATTCAACTTGCAAAGAGTCAAACCACATGAATAAGAGATTTGGCTTAAGTTATAGTGTGGAATGCAACCACCGCGAAAGGGCTGTCAATAAAAGGTTAGGGTGGAGGGATTACAATCTGTATTCATCTATCTCCGAAGTATTCCATATACATTGCTAAAATATAGCATGGCCAGTGTGCATCAGAATTTCTGATTTCGATAACCACAACAGAAAACCAAATATTGTAGGTCAACTATAGTGATTAGGAACATTGGTAAATATGTTACATAACAACCTAATTAGAAACTACTTTCTGAAATTATAACATACAACCAGTAATAAGTCTTAGTAGAGTTTTTTTTCCACCTTTGTAAGTGTTAGGATCAAGCTGATGAAACCCAAAAAGTGTCTGCAAAAGCAATAAGGTATTATCAGCATTGTCTACCAGATCGTCAATAAAGCAACTATGGAGTTGATTACAAACGAATAAAAACGTATATGTTTTTTTTTTTGAGTAATTAACAAACGGTAAACAACTGTAATTAATATGCATGACAAATCGTGAAAGTAGAGATAAATTAAGCAACAGAAGATGTTTCAATGCATCAAACATATATTTGCAGCATAAGAAGACAATTATGAAGTAACTTAAATTTGTATAATCTGGCTGTCCACCTAAGCCAAAGTTAGAAATTGACATATCATGTTATAGAAGATGGAGAGAATGGCTTCAAGCTTAAATAAAGATCAATATATGGAGAATGATAAATATGAATGGCAAATCATGAAGAACTCATTCATCTTTAGTAGAAACTGAAAATAAATACAGTAGTAACAGATGTTCAATGCATTAAATATATATTTCAAGGGTAGGAAGGCACTATAAAGTAAAAAATTACAAATAAATCAGCAGTCTTGTTAAACTAAATTTAGAACCAGGAATTTTATATTATAGGCAGCAAAACGTGAAACAATCACCTCGGTGGCCCCTCCAGGGTGGCCCCCCACTTTCTCAAAGAGAGATAAATCATGGAGGATTTCAGGCAACAATGGTAACGCATGCAAGCAAGGGTTGAGGCAACTAGCGGGGCATTTCGCACCCATTGAGGATTGACCCAAGCCTATTGGCGACAACACCCTTGCATGAACCAACTGTACCATCCCGTGGAGACAACATTTTATATTATAGAAAACAGAGAGAATGACTTCTATAATAGATAAATAAGATGTACAAAGGATGATATAAGGTGAATAATCTTCATGAAGAATAAAGTTGGAACACTAACTGGATTTTCTGCATGAGCAGATACCAGATTATCTGTGACAATATGGTAATTTCTCATGTCTTACTATCGCACCATCACGAGGAGACCTGATTTTTTTCCTCTATAGCTTTGACCCTCTGACACATAGTTATAATCTCCTAAGCCAATTCAAAGACGATCAATAGACGGTAGCTGGCGATGCTCCCACCACCTGATCCCGCTGCAAGAACCGCATCATATCCGATTGATTCTTCCTCCATAGCTCCGACACAGACTTGTAATCTCCTCAGCAAATTCAAAGACGATCATCAATCGCAATGGAAGAAAACTTCAAATGCGCCATGACAAAATAAGATGGAATCTGCAAGCAAAAAATAAAAAATAAAAAACACACATCATATCTTTGGTCAAAAATGGATCGAAACGCTCTTAAGAAAAACACACACCAATTGTTCATAGGAAGAATTAGCCCACCTACGTTAGGGTTTTGGCATCGACGGCGGAGGCAGGGCTTCGGAGTTTAGTAGCAGAGATCCGCAGCCACAACTCACAAACAATATATAACCAGGTTTTAAGCGAGGAAGAAGGTCCCAAGAAGGAAATAAGAACCG
>JBAMIB010000109.1:7247572-7262570 GCA_037177415.1 Kaempferia rotunda | reverse complement strand
GACTATAACTGTAGACCTTATTATAAAAAGTTCATATCCTCCTCTCCGGGAATTTCGACAAAAAATAATATTAAAAAAAAGGGAGAGATATCATATTATTAAGGAAAACATTTATTATTAATTATTTTATAATAATAAGTGAAAAGGCAATTGAGGAAATAAATAAATTAAATATTCTCCTTTTGTAACACGTTCATAAATGTCTATTAGGACTTCCTTGCCTAACCGCAACTAGGACTTTATGCCTAGTATATGGTCATCTTGATTCAGACATGGGAGACTATAATCCTTTGTTAGAGGTCAATATTTACCCGTATTGTTCGATCGGATCATGATGAGTCAAAAAGGAATTTAAATATCTCCACAATGACATGATATTGTCTACTTTGAGCATAAACTTTCATGACTTCCTTTTGGGCTCTACATAAAAGTCTTCATAATAATAGAGATATATTTCTCTTATAAATATATGATCTCTTCTATGTATTTTTAATGTGGAAGTATATTTATAATTTTATAATTCACCAGGACTGACCAAACTCAGGAATAGCCAATGATTCATGGTTAATCATTTTTTTTTCTCAATTGATGCTTCACTATTTTACCAGTACTCGAGGCACAGACTCAACCAACCTTGGTTGAGTCTGACACCATTAGCAACGATACGTAGCGATGAACTTACCATTTATTTGACTTAAAATCATTTCAATAAAATATAATAATTCAGTGATTATTTATTAAAAAGGTCTTCGATTATAAGATTTATTATTCTGCAAGGATTTGTTTTATATCATTTGTTAAATAAAATAAATATACGTATAAGTTTTTATTTGTACGTCGTTTCTATTGGAAGAAATATTTGACTGCATGGAGAAGTTGGAACATTCAACAAAAGCCCACTGAATTATTTAAAATTATTTTTTACCAAAAAGTCAAAGTGAGTTAAGTAAGCAATGATCTCATCACCTCCACAATTTGTCTCGTATAATTTGTTTAATAATAAAAAAAAAAAATTAGAAGGATAATGAAATTAAATAAATAAAATAGTTTATATTTGTATGATAAAATTTGAGTTTCTTATCTTTATTAAATTAAATAAATATTGTACTGTGGATAAATTAATTTAAATTTTATTTCCTTAAATTATTTACTTTTTAAGTTTGTATTATTTAATTTTTTATTGTCAAAGCTACTACAATTACATCCGAAAAAAAATTAGGATAAAAATGAAATAAAATTCTATTTTAATATTCTTTTGAATGAACTGTTTTTTGAGGAACCCAAAAAGAAAAGATCTTTTTTATTTTTTTACCCATGAAATTAAATTGTAATAAATCCGTTTTATTTTTTAAAATTATTATTTGATAGATACATTTGCACAATTCTAGATCCGACGACGTTTTAATTAAAAAAATGCCAAAAAAAACAACAAATTGACAAGCGCAATGACGTTTGTGAGGAGAAGGAGGACAAATGTGGGGAAATTTCAATTTAATCCTCTGTGTTTTCTCTAATTTCAGTATTATACTCCTTAGCATAATGCAAATATTTAAAAACTGGAAAAAGTAAAATAAATATTTGAAAATATGACAAATACTTTAGAGATGAATAATATGACAAATACTTTAAAAAATGTATCAATTTATTATATAAATTTCAATAGAAATTTATATTGATTTAAAACATACAAGTCTTCAATAGGTATAATATTTAAACAACTGTATTAATCCTTTTATAATTTTGTAAAAAATATTATTAATACTTAAAAATTTCAATCACAATCAATTCAATTCCAAGTAATTCATTATTTCCTGTCTTAATAATCAGTTTGATATGTCAAATGCTATTAAATTTAAATTTCATATTTATATAACATTAAGTATTATATATATATATTAAATAATGATTTTATATTATTGAAATGTTATGATTTATTTATTTATGACTTGATTTAATTAGTGTGAAATAATAGATGATAAATTCTACGTGTAAAAATAAAATTATTTAAAATTTTGTAGATCGTATGGTAAAAGATGACCTCTCTTATCCCACTATAATAAGGAACCGTGGAGAACAAGCGGTCGTCCGTGGATCTCTCGCGCTCAGAATCCATCGCGTTTCTCCAGTGCGATTGAAAAAGGAGGAATCCGTGGCAAAAAAGGGTAAACAATTAATCAAAGTCTTACTTTTCCACCGGTCCTGGTCCTGGTCCTGGTCCTGGAAGAGCGATCATAGTACAGAAGGCGGCTGCGGTGAGGCGAATCGCAGTTCCAGGACATCTCGCAGTCTGGACTTCCCGACCAAGCCTGTTCGGCGCGGCGGTGTGCTGCAACTGCAAGGTATTCGGTGGAAGGACTGGATCGCTCTTATTTTGTCGTATGCTCGATTTCGGGTTTGTTCGTGTTTTATTCTGATCGGCTGTGGTTGCTTTGTCTTCGGAAAGGGTTTTGTTGTTTTCTGTACTATAGTTCCTACTTTGATCTGTGCGAGCAAGGCCACTACTTTAATTCGGAAGAGTAGAAAGATCAGATTTATTTTTTTTTTTTTGGTGTGCAAGTTCCGGTTCTGACTGATATGCGGTTCTAGTTCTTTGGTTTTGAGACGCTTTGGTGGATGGGCCCTGAAGAATCTGTCCATTTTCCCAGGCTAAGCATAAAAGCATGGTTTCTTAAAATGGCCCTTTTTTTTGAAGAGCATAAAGAAAGTTCATTTTGAGTTTATGCGAATTTCGCAGCTGATAAATGAGTGATTATTATCTTTCTGTGGACTTTGATATTGCAAGTGGCTAGCTTTTTTTTGACTCTATGATTAATGGGCGAACCTTTCGCAGATATACTTTGCGGTGGCTGAAACCTTTTTGCGAGCTTTTCTCAACTATTGCATCAATCTAAAAAAGATCCTTTATTTTGTTTGCTTTAAGGGAGGAAAAAAAATCTACGATAAAGAGGAAACTGAGCGAGGGATTGGAGCTTGAGGCTCTTTGGAGCCATGGGTTTTGAGCCGTTGGTATGGTACTGCAGACCAGTGAAGAATGGAGCATGGTCGTCGGTGGTCGAGAATGCTCTTGGTGCCTACACGCCTTGTGCCATGGTGAGCTTGATAGTCTGCATATCTCATTTGGCCCTTTTTGCTGTATGCTTCTGCCGGATATGGAGGACTAGGGGAGACCTCACTGTCAAGCGCTACCGTCTAAAGTATCCATATTACAACTATTTGCTGGGGCTACTCACGTTGTTCTGCATAGCAGAGCCATTGTTTAGGCTGGTAATGGGTCTGTCAATTACAAATTTAGATGGGCAAACAGACCTAGCTCCCTTTGAGGTGAGCACATAGATTACCTTTCTTTTCTTTGACATGTTGTTTCTAATAGTAGTTTTCATTCTGCAATGGCGGAATATCTATTTAGTTGCTAAAGTGTGCTCTTAGATTAGTGAGTTGCTGCATTCCAGCTGGTTCCTGTTCCATGTCATCACCATGCTCTTCCCCCTATTAATCTAATAACTTCCATGCTTCTATTTTATTTTATTTTTCATACTTACTCAAGTCAGTTTCTAATGTATGCATTGATTTTTAGTAGCAATTGTTACGTAGCGAATTGCTTAATATCTTTCAATTTGATGTGGCCATCTTAATTTGAGCAAAGCAAGGGCAATATAACAAAAAGTTGTTTCTTATGAAAGGAAATTTTCAGGCACTCTTCTCCATGTTTTCTTGTTATTAAGCAATTTTTTTATCATCCTCAATATTTTGGAAAATGGAAATCAAGATAGTTGGATTGAAGCATTTTGTGTCGATCTTATTTGATTTGTAGTTCCTATTATATCTTGAAAGCCTCTTAGCCACCAAATTGTTGTCTGACTATGATGGTCAATCATTGCATATTTAACCGACCGATATTGACTTTTATCTTGCAATTAGTTTTACTATATTTTATTTCGTAGCATGAGAGCTTAAATTCACAAGATACCAATATGCGATCTGCCTTTACTTTCATGTTGTTTCACTACTAATTGAATCTGCAGCTTGGTGCTGTGTGCTTGTGATGGTAGGATTGGAGACAAAAATCTATATTTGTGAATTTCGGTGGTACATCCGTTTTGTAATGATCTATGTTCTAGTGGGAGAGATTTCCATGTACAACCTGGTGCTCTCAGTGTGAAACCACTATGACAAGTAAGTTGCTTGAATTGTTATTGTTATTACTTTTCATCAGTTGCACTGACATACCCCTTCTAACTATTTGCCAGCATGCATTTAGGTACCTTATTGCCGAAACTCAGCATTTAAGCCATAGAGATGAAATGATTTTTTTTTAATGCATGAGATAAGGATCTTGGTTTTGTCACAAATGCAAAACTACCTTGGTTACATCTCATTAACAAGTCATGAAGTAGCATGCAATGCACAAATCTCATTAGGCCTTATTCTAATATAGAGTAAACTTTTTTCACTTCTAAGACCAAGCAAGATTTTATAGAATATTGATACTGTCAGAAAATTTATAACTCCCTTTGTCTATGTGAAAAGGCTATTTTTTGTTTTTTGGAAGTAGTTTAAGAACTGTGAACAATTTTTTTGTTAATGTTTTTGATATAAAGGCGTTTTACATAATGCATGTTGAACTTAACCAAAAACATTCATAACTCTTTATCCATTAAAATTTTTTCTACGTCAGATATCAAATACTTCTAGAAATTCCTTCTTATCATATCCTGGCGGCTTTAATGTTCGTCAGACCACATTTTTTTATACACCTAGAACAAAACTAATCCCTGATTACCTTTTTTTCCCTTATGTGCAGATCAGTTTTTTTTCTATATACCAGCGAGATTGCAGCCCAGGTTTGTACCTTTTCACCCACATACCTTACTGGTAGCACACCATCATGATTAGGTTGCATTTGTTTCAATCAACTACAAGAATCTTATCTCTTCAACTGATAGCACATGCACATTATTCCTTTAGAAGATCTTTCATGGATGAGATCACTTCCTCATAAGTTTTTTTGTGCATTTGATGCCTATTTGTATGAATATTTGATCAAAATGTAATTTCCTCCATCATTTGTCTATTGGAATGGTGATTTTGAGTTTTTTGGTTTCCTTTTTGTAAAAGCACTAAAGATTATTTGTTTCCCACACACAGTTCTTGTTTGGTATCCTTTTGCTGATCTATATTCCCAGTTTAGATCCTTATCTTGGATACACACCCATCAGATCTGATACATCTATTGATGATATGGACTACGAACCACTTCCTGGAGGAGAGCAGATTTGCCCTGAAAGGAAAGCCAATTTAATTTCACGTGAGTACAATGAAGGAATGGACTTTTTAGGGGCGACATAAGCATAGATTCCCTAAACCATCTGGAATTCTGATTTTTCTTATTTTTTAGAAATTTTCTTTTCATGGATGACTCCTCTGATGCAGCAAGGCTTTAAGAGGCCCATTACTGAGAAGTCCTCAGCAAGGCTTTAAGAGGCTTTAAGGCGTTAATACTTCAATGTCCTCACTTATTGTGCAGATTTTGGTTAGGTGGCTTTTTCAAGGTATCACAACAAGTCTTCCATCGAAATTGATGTTTGCCGTTGTTTCTTTTTGTAAAATTTGTTATCTGTGATTTAATAATTCCATTTGATGTTCTGACAACCTTCTGAAACCCTTCATTAAGTTGTATGGTTAAAGTTTGCAAGCACTCTAGTCATTCTTGGTATATTTGTGTCTAGGGCTATTAAAGAAGTACAACTGTCAATATGTTTTATTTTTTGAACATTTGTGGTCTCGTAGGAAGTACATGCAAAATGAAATTGATTCATGTCTATTTGATCTGAATGTGTTCTCTCAGTTCCAAAACACAAAGTTGGACTAATTTTTATTGGAAACTTTCATTCTTCTTATGTGTCTTCTTTCCTGTTTGGCTCAGATTGGTAACGATGCGTCGCAGTTTGTTGGTCCTCTAATATTAAACCGTCTTTTACTGGTATGTAATCTTATTATACCAATTATGTATGTAATGTTCCTTCAGTATATGCTGGTGACATTCTTATTCCTCTTTATGTGCTTGTTTAGGGGAATGTTTCTTTGTTGAATTTCAAAATTTCTATTTACTTGGCATTGCTCTCAAGATAAAAATTAATGTAACCAATTACATGTTTGCAGTCAATGCAACAAGAAGAGCCAGCATGGCATGGCTACATTTATGCTTTCTCAATTTTTGCAGGCGTGGTATGTGATTCTAACTTGCACACTATCAATTTGTTTCACCCCTTGATTCTTGCCAAGTTCATATTTCCAATAACCAAAATGGATTTCTTGAGATATAGATGGCCAGAGTTACTAGCTGCAAAATTATACATTTAAGTAGAACCCAACTTCAAAGTAAGGTCTAGTATAAATAAAGTGGTCATGTGATGAGACCAAGCTTTTCCAAAAGTTATATCATTGCTCAAATTGGAAACATTTGTAGAATTGGTCAATGGTGAGGCAGTTGATTCGTGAGCTTTCTATGTTTTCAGAGTGAAATGATTGCATATCAAACTGTTTGAGGGGAAGAACTAGCAATGTTGCACGAGATAAAAATGAATAGAATATCATATCTTGTTAATATTGAAGTGAATATTGTACAGTTTAATTAGAAACGCCAAAGGATGATGGAAAAAGAACAAATATTGCAATTGGGCTTCTGTAACTTCCTACAACTGCAACCTGATGTACTATACTATTTCACATCTGTACCGTCCTGTGTAATGTGGTTTCACTCTCACAGGCTGAGACAGAATATCATCTCCTTCAAGTAGCTTAGTATTTATATTAAGTAGAAAGAACTTTAGGAGCAGCTGAAAGAACACAGAATTGGTGCTCTTGAACTCTGTCAAAGAAAACCAACTCCATGTTCATGATATATCTGTTACCGAACCTCTGACAGAAAATATATTTTTTTTTCCTTTCTTTTTTTGCAGATAGATTCATCAGTTTGTACCTTTCCCTTTCTTCTGACATCAATAAGTAGAAGATTATGTTGTCAGTAGTTTTTTTTAATTGTGAATTTCTGGTTTTCAGGCATTGGGAGTATTAGCAGAAGCACAATACTTTCAGAATGTTATGCGAGTTGGTTTTAGATTGAGAGCTACTTTGGTATGCAACACTTCTCTTTCCATTAACTAAGTTACTCAAATTCAAATAGTATTCTTAATGCACTTCCATTTGTTCATGTTATGACACCATCATCCTTTCCCAGCCATGTTTGCCCCAATTATTTAGAGTTGGCTATATATATTGTATCCCTTCATTGATTTTTATACAAGGATACATGGCTACTAATAATCTATTTTTTGATTGCATAGTAGATGTGGATTGAAGGGGAGCCTTGGCGCAACGATAAAGTTGTTGCCGTGTAACCTAGAGTTCACGAGTTTGAGTCTCAGAAACAACCTCTTGCAAAGTAGGTAAGACTATGTACAATAGACCCTTCTTCAGGACTTGTATTGGTGGGAGATTCGTGCACCGTTGTCCTTTATAGTAGATGTGGATTTTACTGCAACTCTTGTATGATAGTTACATACACACATACACTTATTGATTGCGTAGTAGATGACTGGATGTGTCGCGTGGCCGTTGGTCATGCAGCCAGGGTGGCCTTTGGCCGCATGGCCAAGCCACGCAACCGGTCAGGCTGCAGCTGCTGTCGGCACAGGAGAGAATTTTTTTAATATGTTTTTAAGGAAATTGATATTTTGGGAAAGAAGTGCACCCGTTGGTAAATACCAAAGCGTGATGTGCCCTTTGGTAATTTTCAAAATTTGTGCGCCCTTTGGTAAAGTGTCCTTTAGCCTAACTGCCTAAGACAGACGCAACGTCTATATAAGATTCCATGGGCTCCTCTCAATTTTGACCACTCATTCGTTAGTATATCATTGGTATTAATATCCTTTTCTTATTGAATAATAAATCCAAGATATCTAAAACTTTGCTTACAAGGGATTTCAGGTTCGCAAGATATATCTTCTGTGGTGCTATCCAGTAGTCACTACTATTCAGTGTAGCATACTAGCATTCATAGGCATTGTTATGAACAGTCTGATTATGTACTAATACAGAATTGTTTTTCAAGTTCTTGCAATTGAGTACAAGCTCTGGTTTAACAAAAGGCCCAAACTCCAGAATTTTTTTGAAAATTTATATTTCAATCATTATAATGAATTGCTTTAGCACCATTTGCTGCAGTAGGCATGGAATTGACCTGCTCTTTTGAAGTACAAGGGGTATTGACTCATATCATGATCACATATTTCTGTAACTCATGTTTTTACTGGATGTTTTTTAGTTGGGACTGTTATTAGATTGACACTAGTATGATACTCAGTTGTTATATATGTTTCTCACCGTGCCTCCATAATTTTATGGACTGCTATTGTTTTGGAATTTCATTTAGTTTGTTTATTCGTGTTTTATGTTAACCTATGGTTCCATCGCTGGTTGGAAGGAATTATTTGATTGTTCTTTTGATTACAGGTTGCAGCTGTGTTTCGGAAATCACTAAGACTGACTCATGAGAGCCGTAGCAAATTTCAATCAGGAAAAATAACCAATTTGATGACAACTGATGCAGAAACACTTCAGGTTCTTACTAAAGCTACTTATATAAATGAAATTATGATGAAGAAATCAGTCCATCATAACTGCTAATATTGCTAACAAATCATCTACTATTTTTTTTTAGTCAGATGGAAAATTAGAATGTGTTTCTGTAGGCTTATACCTAACGACCAAGTTCTGTTCTTATGAACATTTTTATGAACATGGATACTACACCATGGTTTACTAGTTCCATCAACTAATTTACTGTGGTGTTACTTTAAGCTATGTGGCATAACTGAACCGTCATGTCTTTCCACCCTCTTGCAGCAAGTGTGCCAACAGCTTCACAGCCTGTGGTCAGCTCCTTTTCGGATTATCATTTCAGTTATTCTTCTGTATCAGCAGCTGGGTGTTGCATCTCTTGTCGGTTCATTGGTGCTGGTTCTTTTGTTTCCGATACAGGTAATTGGCATTATGACATGTTCATCTTTCAGTTTATTCCTTGTGGATTGAATTGATATAGAAAGGAGGTAAAGTCTCAATGCAAGTCATCATGGAACAAGAATCTAGATGTTTACCCTGTTTTCACCTTGAAATTATCTGGGCAAAAACAAACTAAAATATTTATAGATTAGTTTTAAAATACTCTACTTGCGTGTCTCCTGATACAAGTTTGTCTTCCCAAGATGTCTGTTTTTGGTCATATATATATTCCGAATGTATGGTTTAAGCATCTAGTATAATAAAATTTTCAGCACCAAGGCCATATTTTTGTTTGCAAAGTATGCTTATTTATACTTCTTTTAGGTTTTACATTGGATATTGTTATTGGTAGATGTTAATATAATGGAGAATGGAGACACACTGGTTAGTTTGTTACTGTGTTATAATGCCTGCTTGGACTAAGGAGCATAAGACCCTGTCCTCAAGCATGTGTTCATCAAAACACTGGTTTATTGGTAGACACGGCTGATGACCGGAACTTTAAACATAGGTCAAAATTTTAAACCTTGGTTAATTCTAGTTACTCCCTCTTATTCACAAAAAGAGATTGTAGGGAGAAAAAATAGCTTCATATTATTTGTGGTTCTCATATACCATGGTAACTGAAGTTGGCTCTTCATTTTTTTTAAGAATGAAGTTAATTTAGGTGCTTTTTTTTTGTCAAAAACTAAATGTTTAGTTGAGTTTCTTAAGAACTGTGAAAAAGTTTAGAACGACTCTTTGTGAAACAGAGTAATATATTAGTCACAATGATTTTACTATTCAGTTGTTCACTTGAATATCTATATTTGATTTGTTTAAAGTCAACTTTAGATTCCACAAGTAGATTAATATCTTGTTTAATTAGAATTTTCCTCATCTTTATATATTCCAAGAATTTGTTAAATGATACAAAAAATGTCCCTGATCTTACATGTTAATTTGAATGCAGCTAACTACTATTCATATACATATTTTGTAAATGTAATGAAGTGCATGGAAATTGTCCTTTTTATTTATATGCATTTTGTAGCATACCATTTCTTATCTCGATGGAAAATTGTTTCATTTGCAAATTGTTCTGTGGAAGGATGCATCAACCTACAGGCTAACTTCTGAGAATGCTAGTACTGCAACTCTTTTCATGTTGGCCAGCAGCTTTCCTATAGTATGTTTACCTGGCTGATCTTTGTAGTTTAATGTTTTGTCAGACGTTGGTGATAAGCAGAATGCAAAAACTTTCTAAAGAAGGTCTGCAACGTACTGACAAGAGGATTGGTCTCATGAATGAAATATTGGCGGCTATGGACACTGTGAAGTATGTTTCAGTTGGATAACTATTTGAGGAAATCTATTATTGTGGGAATGATTTCTTAAACATTCGGTGTGTAGATGTTATGCATGGGAGCAGAGTTTCCAGTCAAAGGTCCAGACTGTCCGCAATGATGAGTTGTCATGGTTTCGTAGTGCTCAGCTATTAGCAGCTGTAAGACCAAAGCAAAATCGTGACTCTTTCCCTCATGGAATCATAGAATCCACTTTTGTGCTGTATTATGATTTTATAGCATTTTCTTCTACATTCCATTTGTTCTTATGGTCTACATGTTTTTTTTTTTTTTTTTGCAGTTCAATAGTTTCCTTTTGAACAGCATTCCAGTTTTTGTCACAGTTGCCTCATTTGGGGTCTATTCACTTTTTGGAGGAGATTTAACACCTGCAAAGGCATTTACATCACTTTCTCTGTTTGCTGTGTTAAGATTTCCTCTCTTCATGCTGCCAAATTTGATAACTCAGGTGCAATACTCTCTGGCAGGCTTTAAATCCATTTCTTTTGGTGTGATTAAAAGGTTCTGAAAACTTTTGATACTTCTTAAATATGTTCCTTGGACTTGGTACTGAGTATCCAGGACATGGATCTAAATGTTTATACAACTTTATAAAGTTTTATTTTCTGCGTGATCAATGGGTTTGTAACTTGTTAGGGATGGAGCCAATATCTGACATAGGTTCAATGGAGTCAAAACGAGTCTGAGCATCAATGCTTCTTATTTTGAAATATTACATTACTGATCCTGCAAGTCTATGTAGATGTTGGGTACTTAAGTTTTTTTGAGGGCTAATCTTATCACCAAGTAATGTTCCTACTAGTTGACTTTAGTTAAGGGATATGGTTATAGAATGGATCTCTGTACTACCAGTTTGGTGGGTTATGAAGCATATAATCTTCATTATCAACGACTAGATTGCTGATGGACTTTTATATTTATATGCTGGTATTATTAGTGAAATCAACAGTCCTTTTATCCTTGGTTTTCTCGAAACATTGTTGAAACAACACTGTGTGAGATTGCAATCTCCTTTCTTAGATAGTACGAATGATTGAGATCTCAGTATTTTTACTGGTCTTGATTTATGGCCATACAAGCGATTCTGTAACTGTCAGGGTGTAAAATCACAGTCATCAGCAGTTTGAGGAGGGCTAATACACGAATCACCCATTTTTGGCGATTCAGCTATACACAATATATTTGTATTTATTGCCACACGTTACCATTGAGGATATGTGGAAAGAGGAGGACTGCGAGATAATTTCTCAGCATGTCTTTAATAAAGAAATATCTTATACTATTTTCTTGTATCTGGTCTATTTAAACTCAACAGAAAATGTACTATGCTGAATAATCGAATAATCTTCCATTGTGATGGTTCCTTAGGAGCACACAGGAATATGCAGTTTGAATGCTTGATTTTGTGCTGATCCTATCCTTCAGAAGCCATTCTCCATTGACTAATTTCCATAATTTTATCTTTCAATTCAACATTGGTATTTTTCTGCATCATGAATTAAGATAAAATTACAGAAATAGCTTAGCATTTACCAATCATATTATGCATTATGATTCCTGAAAGCTATTTATTTTTTTCAGGTTGTGAATTGCAATGTGTCACTCAAACGTTTAGAGGACCTACTTCTAGCTGAAGAGAGGATTCTTTTGCCCAATCCACCTATTGAAGCAGATCTGCCTGCCATCTCAATTAAGAATGGAAACTTCTCTTGGGATTCAAAGGTTCTAATATTATCATTATGCCTTCTTTAGTTAAGTTGGTATATGAAATATCTTTACATAAAAGCACACTAAACACAATTTCGGTTAAACCTTGTTAATTGTTGAGCAAAACCAACAAACCAAGAGTGTAAAAGCTACACGCTAGTATTAGTTTCTGTATTTTGTTTGTTTCATCATTGATGTATCTACTTGGCCATTTTGTCCCAACTTTTGGCATAGCTCTCCGCTTTCTGAAACTATTTGGAGAAAAAAAAATTGTGTACAGGGAATGAAATAAAAATAGGATGGGGATATGCTTTTAGTAAATTGATTGTTTAATTATTATTATTTTTAATTTCTTAAAACATATGTTCTAGGATGATTAACTATATACTATCTTCCTTTGACATTCCATGTGATAGATATTGAATCCTTTGAACCTGATTATAGGATATCATTGACATGCTTTTTTTGTGAAAACCAACATATTCTCTAGCTTATAACTTGGACATAACTATGCAATCATATCAACATGGTTTGCTTTATAATTTGTATGATTTATGTTTATTGTTAGGAAAGCAATATATAAATTAGGCGTTTTCATTTTTCAACTGTACTAACTAAAGGTCATGCAGGCAGAAACTCCGACACTATCAAATGTCAATTTGGATTTACCTGTTGGCAGTCTAATTGCAATAGTTGGAAGTACTGGGGAAGGAAAAACATCTTTGATATCAACCATGCTTGCGGAACTACAACCAGTAGCTGGATCAGATACCTCAGTGACCATTAGGGGCACTGTTGCCTATGTTCCTCAAATTTCATGGATATTCAATGCCACCGTGAGTCCTTGGATTGTTTATCTCCTATCAAATTACTTAGTTGTTATCTACATTTCCTTCTTCAACACAGATGCGAGATAACATATTGTATTGATCACCTTTCCAACTATCACGCTATGAGAAAGCATTTGAAGTTACTGCTTTACAGCATGACCTTGATTTTCTCCCAGTAAGTGCATTTGTTATGAAATAGATCTCTCAGTTTTCTGATTTTTATATATTTTTATATTGTTTCTTTTCATTTAAAGAATACTGAATTCAAAAACTCAGAATGTACAATGAAAATATATACAAATTACACCCAATACATGTACATTTAAATGCATGCAGTAGCATGTAAAAATGTGTGGTAACAAAAGTTGTCTGATCCCTTAAGATATAGATGGAACTAAACTATCTAATCCTAAAAAAGAAAAACTTATCCTCATTGTACCTCTTGTTCTCTTGCTTTCCTTTTTATGAACTGAAAAAGTAAATAGCAATGAGAAGTGTTAATTATCTCATATTGTAGCCAGTAAGTATTAGATAACTTAGCATTCAAAATTTACTGAATTTTTTATGTTCTACAAACTCTTGATCCTGTTTTTGATGGGGGATATATTCCCTGATAAATTTCTGTCCATTTTGTTTTGTTAGGGTGGTGATCTTACAGAGATTGGTGAAAGGGGAGTGAATATAAGTGGTGGACAAAAGCAAAGAGTTTCCATGGCTAGAGCAGTATATTCTGATTCAGATGTGTATATATTTGATGATCCTCTGAGCGCATTGGATGCTCATGTTGGTCGACAGGTATTATCCAAATCATCATCAATTGAACTATTTTATCATCAAATTTGGTGGTTTAAGTAGCCTTTCTTGTTTTAACTCCTGGAAATTCCAGTTCTCTTTCTAGCTTAAACAAACACCCAATGCAATTTATGGTTTTTGAGTAATCAAACTTTTTTCTGGGGGAGACAACATCTACTCATGTAGTAATCATTGGGGAGGTATAGTTCATCTTATCATCAAATTTGGTGGTTTAAGTATCCTTTCTTATTTTAACTCCTGGAAAATCCAGTTCTCTTTCTAGCTTAAACAAACACCCAATGTAATTTATGGTTTTTGAGTAATCAAACTTTTTTCTGGGCGAGACAACATCTACTCATGTAGTAATCATTGGGGAGGTATAGTTCATCTTATTCTTATAATATGCATTGACATCTTTTGTAATTATTGGATGCTTTTGTAAAGCATAACTTTTGCATCATGTACTAAATCCTTGTTACGAGTTCGTAATTTCGACTATTCCTTTTTTTGTGTTACTTCTCTCTAGTTTTCTTTTTAATCCCTTTGCTACTTCATGCTCGAGAATAATATATATATTATGCTCGGCGTTAGTTTGCTTTGTAGGAATAAATTTGTGAACCACAAAACGTCAGTGGGTGTTGTAGCCTTGTAAGCAATCATATTAAATTTTTTTTTTCTAAAATCTCAATTATAATAGCTAAGAGTTGGTTTCTTTTCCATATGGGGAAATTGGGAATTCCATTTCCCAGACTACTTGATGCATATGAGTCTATTTATTTTCTAAAGGAATGTATTTGTTAGGTACCATCCTTTTGCATTGATGCATCCGAATTTTGCTTATTGACATTTTTTATGTGGAAGAGAATTGTATAAATATGCATTATATGACATGCATCAGACTATCTTAGATGCTTCAGATGTTAGGACATGTAGTTGTAATTGCCTTTTAGAGATCAAGACCCTTCAACCTACTAATAGAACTCGACCGAAGTAATTGTGTGCCTGCTTGTATTGCAAAGCGAGATTAAAACAGTTTGTCTTTTGACATGTTAATCCCAGTTTCTGAGTAAGCCACACTTTTACTTTTCTCAAAATCTCACTATGTTGGGGAAATACTGCATATGGAGAAGAGCATGTTGTTTCGTGAGAGAGTCTCATTTTCCATTTTACCTTTTGACATGTTTCGTGATATTCGCATTTCACAAATGTCTATACTTTTAATAGTTTTCTAGAAACTGTTGGTAATAACTTGTATTACTAAGA
>JBAMIB010000109.1:7142627-7167678 GCA_037177415.1 Kaempferia rotunda | reverse complement strand
ACACATCAGACCCAAATACCAAACCAGCCATTACCAATCGAACAATGAACCTTGGGAAAAGAAGCAGAGAAAGGGGGACTATCTATAAATCAGATCTTAAGGGGAGCGGAAGTGAAGTGCGACGATGGAGACGTCGGATTCCAGTAAGGTCGAAGCGGAAGTCGGCAAGCTCGGATCTTGTCGCAGCGGCGTCGAACCTATCCACCACCCACCAGCTAATCGAGATAGCATCACGCTTTCCGCCAAATTTAGCCACAAACTGATGAATAAGCCGGATAGGTGACGCAACAAATTAAGAAGTCACTGGAGTGATGGCAACACACCAGTGGATGGAAATTAGTTTGGTGGCTTGGTGTGGAAAGAGGACAGCACGTGATGAAAAAATTGCTTTGAGTGTTTGACGTCACAAAGCACAAAGCTTTAATCGTGCTGGGCTAATGTGGCGAAAGAAGAAAAAGAGCATGGCAGGAGATGAATTTATGACGGTGAACGGAGGTAATACAAAGCGGCGGCGATGCGTCGTCACGTTGATGAGGCTCTTCAGGCGGCGCTTGCTTGCTGCTGCCGATCGTCAGGTGATGCTGCCAATCGTCAGGTGATGTGGCGATCGTGAGCTGTGAAAGAGAAAGGTCACGAAATAGAGAGAGAAGGGGTGGCAGCGGGAAAAGCAAATAGATTATGACTCTGATACCATGTAGAAATTGAGAAAGAGGAAAAATAATAGCCGTCTTTATTGAGCCAAAAAAACTATTATAGATTGATTATCTTTGCCCTAAGACAAGTACCATATATATAACATACAATGGTTACTTGATCAATTGACCAAGTAAGAGAATTATTCTAAGAAAATACTAGAATTATACCTAAAACCCTAATTTAAAAGAGAAAAGATTAAATTGCCAGGCTATAAACAAATAATATAATTATAATCTAACATGAATAACTAAAATAAACCTAATGGTTCTTATTCACTTGTGACGAATGACAATTTGTTGGGAAACAAGGTGGCTTAAGCCAAGCACAATGGAAGTTCAGGGCTGAAAATCATCAGGACAAGCACAAAAGGTTGTGAGCATCGAACAGTTAAGCTCATCGGGTGGTTGACAAGCTAGCAGAAAGGCCATGGTTTTGATTCAAGATAGTCTAAGTTATCTCAGTTCGAATGCAATGTGGAGGAAGGGTGTGCAGTTGCTGCAACTTTCATACTGGAACACAGTCTTAAGTAGTTAGAACTAAGATCCTTCTCTTTATTCCCTACTCAAGACAATAAAACTATCTAACCAAAAACATTGATACACTGGGAACTCAAAGGAAAGCAAATGAGAAGAGCAATTATGCAAATTAAGATGAATGCAACTGAGATGAGTAACAACCAAAGCATTGAAAAATCAAGCATATCGAAAGCATATTTACGTCATCCAGGGTCGATCAGTGGAGACAAGAGCAACAGCTGGTCTGTTCAATCGCTTGGTAATGCTAGGAAACTTGTCCAAGAATTTGGGCTCAACAACAAGCCAGAAATCCAGCTCCCTGTTGCGCTCCCCAAAACACCGGCGCCTCTCGAACAATAGTTCTTTGAAATGTTCCTCCTCATCAAGCATGAATTTTGCATTGGCCACTGCAAAGTAGTACCTCCTTGTTTTTTCCTACAGTTTCATGCTCATCAGAACAAATAAAATATCAAAACAACGACAACAACAACAACATAAGTCTTCTCATTTACAGTCTGAAATGACACTAGCTTTTCATTATCCTGTCAAATTCTATATTCAAACAAATATCAAACCCCTTAGCAAGTTATTTCAGCTTTGCACTAGCTCAGAGCCATAAGAAATTCTAATCACCAAATGCCATGTATCAATTGTCATATAATGATCAGAGCTTAAGTGCAAGCCAGTTCATGGAGATTCCTAATTTTGAAGAACGAGTGCTGAATCTAAAGTTATGTTCAACACTTGTACCTCTTGGGCAGGGTCAGACGAACCGATCTCATCGGAGTCCACGGCCACAGCTCTGACCACAGGAACCGAGGAAAGGCGAAGCCTTTCTTGGCGACAACGCCGACCGCGGTCTCCTCCGCCGCGCTCTTCGAGATGGGAGGCGTTGGGAGGGAAGAGAACCGGAAGTCGCCGAGGGGATGAGCCTTTGTTAGCTTGTTTCGCGACGTATCCGGCGCACGGGCCGAAGGTTAAGGTCGCCAGAGCCGCCATTGCCCTGCCTGGAGAAAGAAGCAAGGGAAAAGCAGCAACAGCGTTGGGAAGATGGAAAAACGAGTCGGTGACCTTATCCTCAACAGGCGTCCGGTATAATAGATGGGTTTTGGTAGATTGAGTGAGGGGAACCGGTTGGATTAGGTGCTTAGGTTGCGGTTGGATTCTACTGGTATTGGAATAAATCTATGGTGAGATTTGAGTGAATCTATGGTAAGATCTACATTTTATTAATGCCGTTAATGGCTCATCAGTAACTAAATTAACTGATTTTGAATTTCTGCTTGTCTCAGGGTAAAATCACAATATATATATATATAATCTATAAGATCCAATCATTACAAACAAACAAACAAAATGGACAGATATATATAATTCTTGATTGTTATATAAATTTATTCTATCAGGAATGTTGTTCGTGGCTTAGTGGCTGGCGTGCATGTGAATCGTTGTCCAGGATTATAATTTAAAATGAGGTTACTTATTTTAACAAAGTTATAAATTTCGTCTTAAGTAACTTAAAAGTGATTATGAGAACAAGCAAATTGCTTGAAATAAGATCTTGATAAAATAAATAGGCATGGACATTTGCTGACAGCTATATATATATATAAAGACTAGAGCGAAAGGGCACTGCCATTTCTTTCTCTGCAACGCAATTCTCTCACCAACTTCGTGTTCAGTGGAAGGAGTCCATCGCCGTGGGCGCATCCTCGCGATCCAAAGCAAGGAGAGACGAACTCTGCTTTGAATACAACCCCTCCCTTTGTTTCTTGCTTTGCTTCTCGTGTCTCTCGAAAGGTTTGACCTTTTTGTTCTTCCGAGCTTTGTTTTTTTCTTTTAGATTTGATCCTTTGTTCGGGTGGAAAATCACTTCTTGATGGTCTTTTTTGGCGTGGTATGTTTCCGATGCAGTTAGCGATTTGGATATAGAGGTTTTGTTTGTCTGCGTGGGGGCTAACCGCTAATGGCGGACGAGGCTAGGGCGCGGAAGGTCCTGCCTCCGGGAAGCATGGTCTACGGTGGGCGCTGGTGGTGGCGCACGGCGACGCGGACGTGGATCTTGCGGTTGGGGTCCAGCATCCTCATCTGGACGGTGCTGATGCAACTGGCTTCAGTGTGGCATCCGCGGCTCCCCAAGTCATCGAGCGCCGCTTGCTTCGACGGCCGCGGTGCCGCAGCCAGCGGCGGCGGCAGGAGCGGTCTCAACGCTTCCACCAACCTTTCCGTGCTTGGTGGCGAAGAACACGCACTGTCCGGAACCCGCTCCGCCCCTCGCGTCCTTCTTCCACGGAGTGAGTCTCGATTCTTCCTCTTTTGTTTTTTAATTTCATTTTTATGCGAAATGTGCCTTCTTTCTTGATACCATTTTCTTGCGATGGTAAATTCTTTCATGTATGTTTGTGGCTTTGTGGACTGCGCTAGTTTGCTTGACATTTTGGTTTGCTTAAATGTTCGATGATCGGAATTGGATATGCAAACTGAAATCAGACTTTTCCTTGCAGCAAAAAATGTCTCTACTTTCTTGTTTCGAAGATATCAACACTTTTCGTGTCTTTCTTCAATCTTTAATTCTGAAATTTACTCTCGTGATAGGAGATATAGGATTTTTAGCATCTGATTGCAGAAGATATAATGGGAATAAAGTATTTGGTGTAAGTTCAATATATCATTAACATAAAGCACACATGTCCCTGTGAAGATTGAGATAAAGAACATGAGTTACAGCAAAAAGTTTACGGAGTCTGAATTTGATGTTGAGAAAGCTGTTTCTTGTTTCACAAAAGTGGAGAAGCAAATTCGAGAAAAGCGGTTGAGACTGAGTGAGTTCTGGTGGCTGTTCAGAACCATTTTCTTCAATACGTTTTGGCTTATAGACCTACCAAAACAAATTAACAAATATTAAAGAACAGATGAAATAATATGGATACAATGTTTCATTTTTATCAGCAAAACATAGGTTTCTGCCATTTCTCTCTATAGTTCAAGATTAAACTCAAAGGTTCAATTCTCAAGAGAAACTTATAAATCAAAGATTTTAAAATATAATTGAGTGAAAACTGTGTTGGTGAAAAGCAATTTCAATAGTAAGACAAGAACAAAGGAATAATTGAAATAGATGAACGTAAAACAGTTTTATTGGTTTTAATCAGTTATATGAGTTTTATTTTTCTTGGATGTGTTTCTAACAAGAAAGCAACATTGTCTTGTGTTGCAGAGATGACAATGTTAAGATGAATGTGTGAGATAATGAGAAAAGTCAAAATAGAAGATGAATGTATAGTTGGCTGAAGAAGATGTTGAAATGTGAGAAGAAGAGAAGTTGATGCAAGATTAGGATTGTTGAGCAGATGGAACAGCCAGAATTGAGCAACAATGCTTAGAAAAAACAGAACTTATGTTGGATCGCATGCTCCATAAGTGAGCCAATAGGACCAAAGCCTACTTGTAAAATCAAATCAAGTTCATGAGTTTACAACTTGGAACACAGGCTTATTCACGATCTGAATTTAAGAGCAACTTTGATGTGTTCTAATAGGTTCTTGTTGTAAACTTGAATGCTTATCAGTTTACCCATGAGTTTTGATGAGACTGAGGACATGTCCATGTAGCTTAAAGTTGACTGTGACCGAGCCTTTCCACAATAATACCTTCTTCATTTCCTATTTTCATTTATGCCATTGACTTGCTCTTCATATCTTTAAATGCGTTGGTGCATTGCGATTGTAGCCTGTACATGAGTGGATTTGATGATCAAGATCTTATTGCTGGAAAAAAAATAACAATGAAATATCCTGCTATCCAATTTGTTTGAATTCTAAATGAAATTATATAAATAGATATAGATATATATAAACATGCATTTTTTGTCACAAATCGTGATGTGTTTTCATTTTTCAGGACTTTACAGAAGTAATGGTTATCTTAGGGTGTCATGCAATGGAGGGCTGAATCAGATGCGTGCTGCGGTCCATAAATCTTTTCCTTTTGTTTTCCACTTCCTGAATCATTCATGCATTTCCAAATATGTTTTTTTAGCCAGATCATGCTGGTGGTCTTAAGTTGCATGTGATATGTTATGATTGTTATTGGGATTTTTGCAGATATGTGATATGGTTAGTATAGCCCGTTATCTCAATCTAACGCTTGTAGTTCCTGAACTTGATAAAACATCTTTTTGGGCTGATCCTAGGTATATATTTTATTGTTAGCTTTCATAAATGTGGCCTACTTTCTTTTTATCTGGACCTACATTTTGACTAATGTTTTTTTTTCTTGCAGTGATTTTGGTGATATATTTGATGTAAATCACTTTATTAATTCTTTGAGAGATGAAGTGAAAATTGTAAGAGCACTCCCTAAAAAGTTTAGCAAAACGATCCATACTGAAGTATTCTCAATGCCTCCTGTTAGTTGGTCTGGTTTGAAATACTACTTGAAGGAGGTTAGCTAAGAAAGTCCTTCAATTCATTGCTATTATTATTTTCTATTCCAGATGAGTGATCTTTTAAGAAATGTTAATCACAGATCTTACCTCTTATAAGGAAACACAGAGTAGTTCATTTCAATAGAACAGATACTCGTCTTGCAAATAACGGATTGCCTTTACGCCTCCAAAAACTTCGTTGCCGTGTTAACTACAAGGCCCTAAGATTTACACCTGCAATTGAAGCCCTTGGCAATAAGCTCATCTCAATTCTCCAGAGAAGTGGATTCTTTGTTGTTCTTCACCTGCGATACGAGATGGATATGCTCTCTTTCTCTGGTTGCACACATGGTTGCTCTGCCAAAGAGACTGAAGTTCTCACAAGGATGAGGTTTGTCATTCTTTTGCTCATTCCTTTTGTGGTCCTTTTGGTTTATCAGTAATAAAAGGTCCTTTACGTATCTTTGGATCTCAAGATATGCCTATCCATGGTGGAAAGAGAAAGAAATAATATCAGAAAAGAAAAGATCAGAAGGTTTGTGTCCCCTTACACCTGAAGAAACAACACTAGTGTTACGAGCCCTAGGTTTCGCAAGTGACACCCTAATTTACATTGCCTCTGGTGAAATCTATGGCGGGGAAAGAAGAATGGCTTCCTTGAGGGCTTCATATCCAAGAATAGTAAGACATTTGTCTTTTGACTGTTTCTTAGATATTGTTACGATATAATGATCCAGAACCTTTCAATTCAGTTAAGGAAGGAAATGCTTCTTAGCGCTGAGGAGTTGAGCTCCTTCCAAAACCATTCGACTCAGATGGCAGCATTGGACTATATGGTTTCAGTTGCTAGTGGTGTCTTTGTGCCCACCTTTGATGGAAATATGGCCAAAGTGGTAGAAGGACACCGAAGGTTGTTTGTTCATTATCAAAATTCAACAATGATCTTCATTTAACTTTTTGTAATACCTGATGTTTGTTATATATATGTTCAATCTCATCCAATACCTGTGTTGTTCTTGTGCATTTCATGGTTTGTTAATTCTTGTTCCTTCTTTGTAGGTATAATGGTTTCCATGAGACAATTGCGTTGGATAGGAGAGGACTAGTAAAGCTTTTGGATCTTCTCGAGGGCGGGAAACTATCCTGGGATGAGTTCTCGACCGCGGTTAGGGAATTGCACAAGGACCGAATGGGCCAACCAACATTAAGGAAGGTCCTTCCTGGCCGACCGAAAGAAGAGGACTATTTCTATTCCAATCCTCAAGAGTGTACCGGCCCCTCGAGGATCAGAAGTATTGGATCAAGGAAATTCGACATCTAACATCTGTTGCTATTGCGGCTGCCTTCCCTGATGGAATTCAGGGTGATGCGCAGCTCCAATTCTAAACTCTGATCAACTCTTGCTCTTTATTTTTTGGGCAAGCCTGAAGTTCAGATGCTTACAAATGCAACTCGAGGATCAGAAGTTGGAAGCAGAGCTCATTGAAACAAATATTGATTACTGATTCACCATTCTTTCATTCCTTATCAGGAGTTTAGTGTGAATTTTTTGTCAAAAATATTTTGGATATGATACATATCGAAGCTTACTGTGCCTTTTTGATAATTCTTAAAATCCAGGCGCGTCTTTGTTAAAATGTCCGTATGTTTTCAATCGTTGTCAGCTGAGTAGTTTATATTTGGATTCCGCATTAACTACCAATTATAACGAAGGTGAAAATCCGCGTAGCACGGAACGGGTAAATTAAAAACTTTTCTCTTTTTTTTTATTTATACTGCTACTTTTGTTCTCTTCCGCTGACTTCCACAGAGAAGACGACGACCCTCCTCCGCCATTAATGCTCGGCCCTTTTAGCTCTTTTCCACTCTCACCAACGCAAACCACCTTTCTTCGAGCCCTAATTTACTCTCGGGTGAATCGATTTCCGTTCCCGTAGCTCTCAACTTCCCGATTTTGTTGTTTTTAGAATTTCCTGAAGCATTTCCCTAATCGCGACGGTTTGATTCTGACCTTTCCTATGCCTTTAGGAAAAAAAGAAGCTATTTTGTGATTCTTGAGTCTCTCGTTCGTCGAAAGGCGTTGCTTTTGTTTGTTTTGCTCCTCATGCTTGATTTGTATCTCTAGGTTGTCTCGTGAGACACCGGAGTTTTCTTTACCTTATTTCCATGGCGGGGTCACAGACTGATTCTTATTGATCCGGGGAACTTTTTTGACTTATTATCGGTGCAAATTGATTTGTTTTTGTCGTTTTGTTTATTGCTGCAGCTATGTAGTATGTTGGCATTTGACATTGTCCCCTTGGTTATTATGTTTACTTTTCCTCTTTTGATTTAATAGAATGTTTTTTTTTCCTTGCAGAGCAGCAATGTTGTAGGTGATCGTAACAAATTGGGTACGCATGTCCTTCATCTTCACAGCCACAAAAGATTTATTTTTAATTTTATTTTATCTAACTAATCTGCGGTTGTTAAATCAATCGAACCCATTTGTTTCAAAAGGAAACTTGTTTGTGTTTCGTCAACTTGTTTAGTTTCTTACATTGATACACCTTTTTATTCATCAGAAGAATTGATATTATTCACAGTCAAATTCTCCTGTTATCAACTGGTATTTTGCACCATTAACCGGTGTAATCCTTAATGGAATTTGAGGGTAGTTGTTCTTGAAAGTGTGGATAATGAAGCTTTGCATGCAATGCAAGTTATGTAGAGAGTTGCGAATATTGAACAACAATTTTATCTAAATATCTTTAGCGTTGATTAAATGTAAAATAATCAAATAAGTTACATTGTTATAAGATCTGAGGAAGTATATTATCGTAAAAATACTTTTAGTCATATCTTCTTTTGGATAGCCCTCTAATCTCATGTGAGTTAATGATTTTGAATATGTTGCAGGCTTTCTTATCAACAAAACAAACTTTGAGTCTGGCATTGATAGATGTCAATTTGCCTTCATGATTTTTAATAATTTCTCTTGTAAAAGATGCTGGTCTGTTTTGCTCTCCTCATATATGTTGTGTACCATATAAAATAGCTAAGACGGGTGCTCTTTGTTGTGTGGCCACTGGGCCACATGGACCTAAATCTAATTCCTCTAGAAGAGCGTGTTCCATGGATCCAAGTGATCCTCAATGGCGAACCAATTCAAGCTACTCACCTCATTTATCAAGAAGATGGGATTGCAGTTCTCAGTCGGATGAACTTTCCAACAGAGTCCATGAAATTCCTTTAACTGGATGTTCATTCCCTTTACATAGTAAAAGTGGAAGACAAACTGGTGACCTAAATCATCACCATTCTGTGTCAGATGGGGCTGTATCTTATACAGGGAGCCCATCTGACAACCTCCAAGCGCACCCCTGGACACCATGTACACATAGATATGATCTTGGGGAACTCTCCACACTTACTAGAGGTAACTTTTTTTTTTTTTTTTGCTTCCTTATCTCACTACCATGACAAGATTAATTTTTTTCCTTTTATATTTTTTCCCCCTCTTTATGTTTGGTTTTTCCATTTTTTTCTAGGAAGACAAGACAATCTAACTTTTATCGATCTATCTATTTAAAATTTATCTACTTGCATCATTGTATTTAGTTAACATTGCATGGTGTTTGTGCCTGAATTAGGAGGTAAAAATATTTTCATATGAGTTAGCAAATTCACCACGTCCAAGTTAGGAAAGATGGTTTGTAGATGTCTAATTCTATAGGAGTTTGCCGTACTTTAAGTTGCAAACACATGATCGAATTATCATGGATTGTCAAGGGGCCTTTAGTCCCACTTCAGCAAGGAGTGGCCTATCTCAACTCCAAGGCCTTACAAGTTCAAAGATATCCTCGTGTACTTCTCAACAAAAGAGCAAAACCATGAGGGTCTCGCTAAAATAAACAGTATCATAACTCAAGGCCACATTTGTAGGGTCGCAGAATAAAAAGAGAGACAAAGACTCAGTCAATTTTACTTGGTTCGTAGTCAAACAACTACTACTTCAAGACCCGCAATCCTTCATCGCTTCCGTGGGACAATCTAATATAGTTCTTTCGAAGAAGCAGAATTGTACAAATGAAGTGTATAGTAATAAACTACTAACACTTTTAAATGAATGCAGTAACTTAAATGTACCAACAACAATGTAGGATGAAGCGTAGTTGTTGGCTAGCATTCTGGCGTCGTAGTAGAATTTGCACTAGCAGAAGCAACAAGATTAAACTAATGTGCGAATTGATTGTTCTTCGGCTCTGACCTGAGACCTTCTTTTGTAGGCAGCGTTCAGTCGACTGAAAACCTATTCCATTGACGAAACCTCCTATCCGTCTGCTGAACTACATGCTTTCCTTGTTTACTCTAATCCGATCCAATCCGTTCGATCTCGTAAATCTCGTAGTTCGGTTGACCGATGAACGTTATCCGTCGACAGAACCTCTATACTTGCTTTCTTACGTGATTGATCAAAACTGTAATTGCTTACCAAAAATGGATTGGTTGACTGATCCCACTGATCCGTCGTTAGAACCTTGTTGCCTTCTTTGCCATATCGTGATCCTTTACCGTTTCTCTCCACTTAGATCAGTCGACTAAACCAATCGGCCAACTGACTTTCTTTCTGCAAAACCAAGTTAGCACAAGTATACAAATGATAATGATCATGCAAAATAGGATTAGGCAATAGAGGATATAGATGTATGAATATGACAGTCTTGATCTCGACTTAGAAACCTCTGTCACTTCTTCTGATCATCACCTAAGGATTGTCTCGACTGGGACATAACCTCATTACTCCACATAACCTCATTACTCCACTTAGAAGCTTATTTCAATTTACCCGCCTGACATCTAATCCTCTAGACTTGTTTGGAGTTTCGCTGGTCCGGCCAACCACACGCGGTCGACTAAAAACCTTTCAGTCACACTTGCGTGGAGTTTACTCTTCCAAGACTTCTTACTACCTAAGGTTACCTCCCCTAGGGTTTTCCTTGCTTAAAGTTCACTCCTCTAAGACTTCTCATTACCTAGGTTACTTCTTTTAGACTTCTCATTACCTAGGTTACCTCCCCTAGGATTTTCCCTTGCTTAGAGTTCACCCCTCTAAGACTTTTCATTACCTAGGGTTACATCCCCTTAGAGTTTTTCCCTGCTTAACCTCTAGCCAGAACTTCTCACTTGTCTAATCGCAGTTAAGACTTTCTCTTGTCTAACCTCCAGTTAGGACTAGTCATAGATGTCTAACCCTTGTTAGTCATTCGGTCAACCTTGACCTGGCTAGACTTCGTTAAACATATTGTCAAACAAATATCAAAAACCACCGGTTAGGACTAGTCGTAGACTTCTTACCTTTATTAGTCATCCGGTCAACCTTGACCTGACTAGACTCCATTAAACATATTGTCAAACAAATATTAAACCCCTAGAGGTCGATTGCACCAACAACATTGTCTGGGCATGTTCATAAATGACCCCAACAAGGCAAAGGGAGAGTAGACAAAATAAGTGGATATTACATTGCTCAGTATCCAGGTTAAATTTCTCACGAGTCACCATACATAGTCATGCATTTTGACAATCATAGACATAATTAAAGTCATCTGCAATACATATGTATACTGCTCATAGTTACAAAGCCGAGCAGTTTGCAATGTGATGCATTGCTTCTGGCATTAATATCTTTCACTTTTCTTTTTGCTGTAGATTGTCTTACACAATGCTAATATAGAATCAACTCAAGATTAGTATGTGCATAATGACATGTTAAATAATTTGCATTACAGAAATGTTCAGTTGCAATTAGGTTCCCGCTAGCATGTTAGCTAATTTCTGGTAAGAACATGACTTACCACTTTGTTCAAGTATATTAAAAAATTGGATATAGCTAATTTCTGGTAAGAACATGACTTACCACTTTGTTCAAGTATATTAAAAAATTGGATATTTTGTCATATCTATCAATGAATTGCTATTCCATGTTAACCTATTTTCTTTTTCCACGTCTGTGATTGAACTTGTTTAACCTCAAGTTGATTGGCAAGTAATCTTCAACGCTTTTCTCTCACTCTTTCCTTTCATGTGAAATTTGGTCTTCTTGTTGGTTTTAGAAGAGCTAAAATCATCTGAAATAAAACATTCCTTTTACTGTTATACCTGATGTTCATTCTTAAATACAAAGAAATACCAACAAATTAGGAGTTCTCTTCATTTTTCCAAATGTATGTGGAAACTATTTGATAGTTGAAACTTTACTGCTGTGCAAACTGATATATATAATTCTTAAAATCTTTGGTTAATTCCTACATCTGTCATGAATTTTTGAGGTTTTAACAAATCTATTGCGCTCCTTTTTTTCTAACAAATACATCACATATTTTCATTTTGTAACAAATCAAAAAGATTTATGAACAAATGTTTAGTTAATTCTTCAAAGTATTTTTTTTCATGTGGTATCATGTTTCATTTTGACAGCTCCATATACTCTCTAATGATCAAGACGTCATTTATTGATATTTTTTATTACATCACAAATATTCAAATTTTAATATTTATTTATTTTGATTTTTTTTTAACTAATCATGTATAATTTTTTTGAACCATCATATGACATGATGTATGATTCATCAAAAATGTGTTATCCAATATGTTAAGTTGGGAACAAATTAGAAGTACTTGTACGCATTAGTTAAAATGGAAAGTTGATGATAACTTTGTCAAAACCTTAAAAGTTTCTGAAGGATTTTCTCATTAACCCCAAGCCCATTCAATTAATCCTCAATTACTTCTATGTTGTCAGGTGCGAGGCCTGAAGCTTCTGTATTCTCTAAGGGAAGTGAGGTAAAATTTTAATTCAGATTTCTCATGGTGTTTGTTTCTCTGAACAGTTCTCGCCATGTTTGTAGCTGGTTTTAAGTAGATTATTCTAAAAGACAAGCTTTTGCCTTTTTTTATAATTGTAGGGATCTGTCTCTGTGGTAAACAGTATTGGTTCTCCTTTTTCACCATTAGAATCTAGTAGATGGCCATCCACCAGCAAGCAGCCCCGGCAACTTTCAAACAGGCGCTCATTCATTTCGAAACCCATCTATCCACTTATTTTCCAGAATCCTGTTTCAGATGCGGATATTTCTGGAATAGCCGAAGAAAGCCCTAGTGGTGCAAAAATGCCTCAGGAAGATATTGGGACTTCTCCCATGTGGACTGACAGAACATGGAGTCCTGAGCTTAAGTTCCACAGAGCCCTAACTGAACTCCGGAAGATGGAAGCTTCTCCAGATCTCAGCATGAGTTCAAGGAGGGAAGGATTTAGATGGAGTAATGCAAGTAGCTACGATTTTAGGTTCGATGGAGATTCTGCAGAAATCAGAGATAATATTGATGTAGAGAACCAGAGATGGCCCATTAACACAGCAGCATACCAGAAATGTGAACTTTGCAAGAGGTCATTGCACCAGAAGTCTCCATGGAGTTCTAACCGGATCATTAGAAGCGGTGATATGCCCGTCACTGGCATACTCCCATGCCACCATGTTTTCCATGCAGATTGTTTGGAACAGATCACTCCAAAGAGTCAAATCCATGAGCCGTCCTGCCCAGTGTGTCTGAAAGCCATTGAGCAAGAAAAGCTAACATCTTTCTCAGAACCTCTCCATGCGGCCCTTAAGTCTGCTAGCAAGGGTCAAGGCATGGGAGTATTCAGCGGAGCAGGTACCAGTAGTAACCTGATCTCACATCAGATCGAGGAGGAAATGAAACCAAACAACTTGCATGCCATGCCTCAACATAGGGGCTCGTCTATGAAGAACCGCATCAAAAAGCATTTTTCTTTCAAGAGCAAGACAGAAAAGGTACTCCCAGGGGCCAAGATGTTTAGGAGAGGCAATTGACATCATCAATCAGAAAATTATGAGAACACATTCTGCGATATCGATCATGAATTTCCAGGTTGGTGCCCCCTACTGCATGTTCCACCTTATTGTCCCCGTCCATTATGAGGGTATACTTTCAGTTACCAAAAAATTAGGAGTATTATTACAAAGAACAAAATAGGCCATGCCACCTTTAAATTTGCTGGCACTGCAATGGATCATTTTTTGTACTTATAGTTCCATCTTGAAGACCTTTGCTGATATAATGTTATGTGACCATAATTTGTTATATTATCTGAATAATTACACGAACCAGAAAAAGTGGTAGATATTATTTGAATTTGACACTTGATGATTAACACTTGGATTATGATGGATGTGGATTTAAATGCCATGGAATAGTTATCTTTGCCAAGCTAAAACTTGTGAAAGCTCCATTTGTTTTCATGTGATGGCTTTTATGACCTTTGCCAGCGTTAGTCCCTCAATTCATTTCCTCCACGAGACACAGAAAGAATTCAGAAACTTGAGGAAGGGCTGAGGCTGATGTATCCTGCATTGCCATGCTAAGGATCACCATGGGACGCACTGAACTAGTATCTACGCGCAGTTCTTGCTCGACCAAAAGGACACAATGTACCAATCATTATGATGCTATGCTGGTTCCCGACCTAGCTGATCAAGAGGGACAAGTTGAAGACTATGTAGACAAGAAGCAATATGTATAACCTTGGGTATCATTGTCTGAGTTAATTAGCAGATTTGATCTACCATTAGAGTTCCTTTCAGATGTAGTACGTACGTGTATGCTTATGTGATCAATCTTTGCTCGTCTCTGAAAGGTCTACGGTTCCAATTAGATGCTATCGGCACCAGTTGTGCCTGGAAGCACAAGAACCACTTTGTTTTTCTTCTTGAGAGTTTCAACCTTATCATAAATTTAATACTCGTTGTCTGTACTTGCTCTTATTATTAGATACAAAGATCAGTCCGTCCAAAGCTTCAACAGTAGTGGAACCAATTATGATACTATATATTCCACATGCAATGCATGGAGATTCTCTAAATTGTCTATCCCTTCGCAATGATTCAGATTTTTGTATTGGTAGTGGTAGTAGCCATCATGAAATTGAAGAGCACGTTTATGTTTGGTTTTCTAAGAGGGGGAAAAACAGGGAGAGGAAGGGAGGGAGAAGAGAAGGATTTCATTCCCTTTTTGACATATATGAAATGCAAGATATGACTTTGTGCAGTCATCCATATAGCTGAGAAAACCGAATGGAAACATGTTTTTTGGGTAATGGAAGATGCTGCTAAGATCTTAGGTTCAAATTCTGTCCTTAACTGGAGCCAAACAAAGGTACTTTTCAGTCTTCTGGACTTTTTGTACCATCAATGCTATCCAAATCACACCATATCACCTTGTGCAACTAGTTCAATAAAGAACCTGAATCATAATCTGTTTCAAGCTAAGCTTTCACATTAGAAACTTTAAGAACTGATCGAACATCTGAAGCAGTTTGTTAGAAGTGGATCAAACCCATTGTCTCTGAGAGAAACGAGAAACAGAAAATATATTTTAAAAAATTAACAATAAAAAAACAATCTAGCAACTGAGACAGAAAGAAAGATTCATATCATTATGTAGTCCCTCCTTTTGTAATACCTTGGGCCATATAAAATTAGTTAGGTCAGACACACAAGTGAAAAGTAAGATGGAATGAAAAGAAACAGTTCGAAAAAATTTCTACATCAATAAGGATCTATTCTTCTCTTTTTGTATTTTTTGGTATTTAACATGCTAATGATGCATAAATATATAAAGAGGACCACCACCCAGAAGCTACAGAGATGAGTAAGATTCCAATATAAGATCTATGATTAGAGTGGAATGGAAAATATTACAAGAACTACGTCTCTGCTTCCAGTCATCTACAAATGGCAACGTTAAAGCCACGATTCTGTGAAGATGAGCAGTTCCTATACTAATATTTCCTTAATTTATTTCATTACACTTTAGTACTTTCACTTTGTCATGGACTCGGAACCAAGGTGATAAAGGTCGACAGGACATGCTTGTAGATGAAGCCGTCCTTGGTGCATGCCACATCTGCACATATCTTTCTCTTCTGTCTTCTCCAGCAAAGAAAGCCTCCAGTGTCTTCCCAACTATCAATAGGTTAGACCTTGGCAATTAGAAAACATTACCTCTTGCCACACAAGAGGTAATGTTTTCTTAAACCAGTTGCAGAACAAATATAACTCGTCAGATCCGTTCACAAAGCTGCACCAACTTCCATCTTATAATATTGATCCCATACTGCAGCTTTCTACATCCCTTTTATACTGGAATATTTCTAAAATTTTCTCAGGATCTCCATGATCCAGCAACGTCTGGAATGATGAGCATTTCATGTGCTCAAGCCACATGTTCCTTGGAGGTTCGTGCCATTAGATTTCCCTGCATGGATCAAGATATATTTACCTCACAATAGTACTACTAGTGCTCTTGCTTGCACACCATTTCTTGTGGATGGGCCACTTCTCCATCACTGCTGCATCCTCTACTTTTTAGGTGAGTGCATGCACTTAGGCCATCCACAGCCCTACCAAACTTTTTCCATTGTGAACATGTAGAACACAAGCTGATAATTTATGTTGTTCCATATATTGTGGTGTAGGGCTAGGGATTAAGAAGATGTCAACAAGTTCTGCAAATAAATATTGGACAAAGTTGACTTTTAGTATGCCCCCTTTGCCTTTTGCCACTGTATATAAACACATGAGCACCACCATGATCCTTGTCACTTGTCAGAAGAACTAGTAAAAGTAGTGTCTTAAGAACTTCAATCTGGAAGAAGAGGACCTATATTTCTCTCATGGATCTAAAGAGCCCTTCGAACCATCTCTTGACACTTCTGCTGCTCACGTTCCTTTTCTCTCTGGATGATGTTCCCCTTTCAAGTAAAATTATGGATCTGCGCCTTCTCCTTGTGCTGAGAAGCTGTATAGATTGTTGTATATTTATACATATGGTTTAATCTTGCAGGAACTCTTGCACTAAGTAACCAAGATGCAGCAGCAATAACAAAGGTGGCGAATCAGGTCTCTTCCTTCTCTCTTTAATCATCTCAATCTCCCTACATGTTCTCAAATTGAAGCTTCATTCTTATGTTTCTTATTGATCTGTTCAGTTTGTACAATACAAAATTTGCTGAACAAAGTGCAACTAAGTTTTAACCTTTCTTAGTTCAGATGACCAACCAACAAATGGAAGTTGTTGAAAGGAGGATGGATGTCGAACTCCATGACTACCCCGGTTCAGGTGCAAACAGTCGTCACGATCCTAAGAACCCAGGGAGAAGTTAGATCACTCTCCTAATGAGCAGATTGGAAAGTGAGAGTAACAATTATCATAGCATTATATTGTGACCTGTCTCTATTTGGTATCTTTTGGCATGTAATGTAATGTACTAGCTAGCTAGACTTAATAGTCAGTAATATTGCTTGTGGAGAAGATCAAACATAGTTTTTTTTTTTTTTTTTTTTTTTAACTAAGCAGGGTCATGCTTAATTTTAAAGAAACTTAGGAAGGATTATGATAATGCTATCAAGGAACTAGCTAACATAAAGTTTTGGGAGGACACCTTGAACTTGGATATGAACAAGCAAATCTAAATAAAATGAATGAATCAGGAAGATAATTGTGATGATTATGTTTGTCGTAGTTACTGATTTAATCATGGTTGCTTTGAGCTTTCTGAGATGGGGATATGGATCATAAGTTCAAAATGACAAAGTAAAGCAATTAATGGTACCTCGATACTCAAGATGAAACCCAAGAAGGAACAGCTAGCCATAGATGTGCCAAAATGATAATTATTTAAGAGAAATTTGTTTTAAAGTGCTATGATATTATTTATGACTTGTGGTTTTACACTAATTAGACCTAATTAGCTAAGGTTAACTGTGAGCTGAAACCTTACTAAATTACTCATATTTTTGTATAAAAAAAACAAGTATCCATCAATTTCTTATTCTAATATTCTAAATTTATTATCATAAATTTTTATAATTATTTTTAATATGCATGATACTAAACTATTGTGCTTGGATTGAAGTACTTGATAAATGATATTTATAAATTCTGATCACTTTTACGCTCTTGAATTTGTAAACTACTCATTTTAGATTCACATCTCTGGCAAAAGCAAGCCATTAATAAATCTTTTAAGTTTCTCAAATATCCAATTGATCAGACATTGAAAAGGAGGCTTGATCAAGACTTTCCTCTTGTTTATATACCAGTTACATTTATGTTCTGATATGTGATACTGTCTTTTTTCGATGTGCTTGATCATTATTCTAAATATAGCTAAAAACCACATTATTAATGAAACATTAGCACCAAGTAAAAGAGGTTTGAAACTCTTATTTAGTGTACTAGAGATTCAAATGACAATACGATGTTCTGATGCATTCTCTGCGATCGATACTTAACTACAGCCATGCATACTTTTTGCGTCAATCAGTTACCTTAATCAATTACTTAGCTCTGTTAAAATGGACTTCCTTTCCATGCATTAGTTCCAACAGAAGCCATTCAGGTCAAACTGCTTGCACCCTGATGCACCTCCATCGTCTTCATGGATTTTCAGTTCTAATTCTGTGGTAAGACATGGAAGACCAAACCCATCTGGTTGCTTTCTTCTATCGTGTTGTACCGATGCTCTCTTGCTGCTTGGATGTTCAAGCGACTTGTTCTCTGTTTCTGGATCTTTTAACATGGATAAAGTCATCTTCTGCTCGCTTGGATCGCTGCACCATGCGTGTCGAGTATGCTCGAGCTTACTGCGCCCTCCAAACTGTTTCATGCACAGAGAAAAACCTTCCTGGTGAACAGCAGCAGCATTTCTTAACCCCATACAGTCTTGGTCTTTTTGTGAACCCTCAGATGAAGTCAAGCAACTTTCCACTGAGCAATCCGCAAGTTGGGATGGATTTAACTGTAGCATATGTTGGCTGCCATTTCCTTCAGAACCTGGAAATGATGAATTGTTGATGTATTCGCTTGAGAGTTTAGAGGCCAACTCTGAGAGTTGGAGCTTGGTAACTTCCAGCCCTGCAGAGCCCAGGTTTTGCTGCCTAAGTGTCTCTTGAGCCTTTTCCAGCACTGACTGTAAATACTTCCCCTGTGCCTCTATTTGGAATTGCAAATGCCTTTGGACCTACATGTTGGTTGTTTCTTTATCAGAATAAACTCTAGGAAATTGGTGGGGAGCGTTAGGACTTGCCTCAAGTTGTTCATGTAACTTCTGCTGCACCTCAATTTGCATTCTGAGGGCTTCATTTATATGCATAGTTCTGAAATATATTTACTGTTAGTTAGAGAAACGTCTCTATGAATTTCAATAACCATAGTGAAAATTGATCTTCTCTTACTTGTTTGCCGGCGCCACATTATTTATCGAGGATCCATTATCCTCTGTTCTCTCTGCTGGTATTGTACACCCAATAACTGCAAATAAATTAACCAAACATTTGAACTGATGTGTCTGGTTTGAAGGTCAATATATAAACCCTAGGAGCTTTGTCACTTACAGTTCTTTAAACTTCCAGTGCTTGTTTGAGCTTGGAGGTTTTTACCAAGCCTGTATTTCTAAAAGATAAACAAACAAAAGCAAGTTAGTTATCAAAATGAAATTGGGGTATGACATTCGAGTACTCAAAGAGAACCTGAAGATGACTTTTCAGATGATACAGAGTGAGTCCTGGAATGCCCATCAGTCTCATGATTGTCTTCGGAGTAGCCTCTGCGAGTTTTTATATATGGTAACAATTACTTGTAGATTCTAATATCAAGC
The DNA here is from genome assembly GCA_037177415.1 of Kaempferia rotunda. NCBI lineage: Eukaryota > Viridiplantae > Streptophyta > Magnoliopsida > Zingiberales > Zingiberaceae > Kaempferia > Kaempferia rotunda. The sequence goes on along the minus strand of JBAMIB010000109.1, from coordinate 7,148,321 downwards.
TTTCTGTTTATATATATATCTATATACTCACTGTCTGCTCCACCTAGTTGATTGACGGCGTCAATAAATCTTTCATGGAGCTCAGGCGTCCATTTTAGTCTAGGCTTAGCATCAGTCGAAAGAACTAATCCAGACTCTCCTGAGGCACTTCCTCTTTGCAGAAACAAGTGCCTCTCTGAAGGATACGGCGTCCGAGAAGAAACGAGGCTACTGTGGGTTTGTTGAGCTTGATGCTGATACATCTGATTCAGGAAGCAAAATTTTAGGAGACAGATTTAAAAAAAAAAAAAAAAAAATAGGAGACCATCACTGGCTTTCTATCATTTCCTAAGATTTTGTTACCTTGAGGTTTTCTTGTTGCTTTATCTACCATCCATTTGGGAGCTTCATTTCTGACAAACTGACTAGTTTCTGGAAAGCTATAGGAGACACATTGTTATGTTCTCTCTGTGTGTGTGTGCGTGCGCTCCTATTGTTTAGGAAGGAACTGGGGCTGCTTCAACTTCTCTCCTTGTTGCTGAGAGATGACTCCAAGGCCCTCCTTATAGGGCAATTGGAAAGAGAATTTGGAATCATTTGAACACAACACTCACAGGTCAAGCCTTCAATTCATTTCCTGCATTACCAACTTTCTGAGGGGCAGCTTTGGCTTGTCACATGTCCAAAGGAATAAATTCATAAACATTCATCCTTTTAATGCAAAAAGTCTCTCAGAATAAAGAGGGCAAGAACCTTATACTCATGGCAAGAACTTTCTTACTCGAATGCAAGTTTTTCTTTTGCTTCTGTCTCAGGCCCCTGCATTTCTCCTATATTAATTACAATCCATCAGAATATAGGAGAACGGCTGTGTTCATGCCTTCATGGGACCCCAAAAGAATAAATTTACAAACAAAAATGCCATTAGATATGAATTGGCTATGGTAGGAGGGAGAGGTCTGGAAATTCTCTTTGACTGGACGCATCCAGAAGCAGAATTGGATACAAGCTTTCTGTAAAGAATAGAAAACTCTACTGTTCAAGATGCTCTTATGTACACTTTGAAAGCAAGGAATGGAATAAGGAATAAGCATTATATTCCATTTTGTCTCCTCCGCTAAGTTTGGTACTTATTCAGTTATCCCTTCGACGAAAAAAGAGAAGGAATCTTGAAACTTTACTACTGTTTTCTTTTCTCTTTTTCTATCTTTTTTTTTCAATCTTAAATTTCAGCATTTTTTTATTTCATTTTGAGTTCTTGGACCACTTCATCATATCCTTCACTAAGAACTCACTCGTGAATTTGAAATATATGCCAGAATCCATGTATGTCTCTTCATATAGGTCATGTTTTCTTGTTCATGTGCTTTGAATTAGGTGCAAATACAAGTGCAATGAGCATATATACCTTGTCTATCATGTTCTTGGGGCCAAATAAAGAACAGGGATGGAAGTTGAGATTATCAGTGCCAAATTTCTAAATTAGAGTGTATTAATTATAGTGATTGACTGTTAATCCATCTTGTTGTCTTCTACTAATAGCGGTCTTTGCTTTTCATAAACATACTCAATTAACTGATAATAAGAATAAAAATTAATCTTTAAATAGAGCAACACTCTGCCCTGATCATATCTGAAACTCTTTTTACGCAAGGAGTGGATATTATTCCCTTGGAATGAGGAATGAGGACAAGGTTGGGCATAAAATATAATGCATCATCATTAGATTATTACTTTATGATCATCCAAGAATATATTGTTTGGAGTACATTTGAATAATTTGGAACATCAAAAATGTTTCAAGTGTTTTATGATTCTCCGTGGCACTCAGTGGAAAATAATAATAAAATAGTGACAGGAATTAATAAAGTTTTTATTTTAATTGAAAAAGGAAGGATGAATTAATTGATATTTATCATTTTCACTTGTTGATGTGGAGTAACATGCTTTTCTCCTTTGTTGTGGAAGGGGCCTTAATGGGCTACACCAAATAGTAGGCCGCAGGCCCACATGTTAGGCCTTGTATTAATAAGTTAGCTAAAAATATAATTAATAGGGAAGAATATAAATGATTAAATTTAAATGTGGTGAGACAAATTAAATCTAATTAAGGGCTGCGCGAGTCCGATTGAGGAATTCCTACCGCTGCTCGTCTCCCCAACGGTACGGAGTTGAAGCTTTCTCGCCGAGAGATCGATGGGAGCCCTTCGAATCAAGTTTTCTCTTACGATCACTTGTCTTTTCGCGTTGTGGATCGCTGGATTCGCTTCTCTCCCGGCCCGGGAGTTTCTGGGAATCGCTCCCCAAGGTCTTCCTTCCCGTCGCATTGTTTTTTTTTAATCTTTTGCTTGATCTTCGTTATTTTGATTTTTATTCGATTCGTAGATGAGGGTTACTATAAGTCGGACGTGATCAAATGCAAGGATGGGGCTAAGAAGTTCACCAAGCAGCAGCTGAATGATGAATTCTGCGACTGTCTTGATGGAACTGACGAGCCGGGTGAGTGTTTCTACAAGGGACTTTACGTTTTGACTGTTTCTTTTGCTTACTGAGGTTATTGTTGCAAAAAGTTGTTGCTCGGAAGACAGCAAAAATAGCTGATTTTTTTCTTCTTCTTTTCTTTACCTCAATGATTGTCAATTGGTTTTTGGAATTTATTAATTGCCGTTGGAGTTTTGCAGGGACGTCAGCCTGTCCAGAAGGCAAATTCTACTGCCGAAACTTGGGACACATTCCACAGATTATTTTCTCTTCCCGGGTGAATGATGGTCTTTGTGGTAAAAATTTATCTTTATTATTATTATTGTTCATTTTAAATCTAATTTGTCGCTTCAATGACTGTTTAACTGGACCAGAAGTTTCTCTGCATACGCATATAGTTTTAAAGATAAAACATCAAATTTAGTCAGACTACTTATAAAGTTGGTATATATGCACTTATTTGTGGCCAGGTACTACATATTTGTAGGCTATAATATTCAGTCACTTGATGATTTTATTGGTTCATCAACCCATCATTTTCTCAACTATGTTTAATTGACCTACTAAACTATTAATTTCAAAGAAATAGTATACTATTTCTTCTATGATAGGCTCGTGCAAAAGTTGAATCGTTCTTTTCTTAAAGGAATTAGAACAAGATGAAATGAGAGCAAGCGAAATTTGACTTTGATATTTCTAAATGCCTTTTTGTAAGCCTTAATATATACCATTAACTTTATTCAACTATTGCCTTGTTGTATTGTTCATATAGCTTCTGTTGGAGCATTAGGTTCTAGTGGCGTGCCTTTTTGTTTCTATGTACTTCATTATTCTTGAAATCATGTATGGAGGAAGAATTCTCTATTCTTTAGATCAACTGGCCCTTGAACCATTCCTCTTTTTTTGCTCATAATGTTACATGTAGATTGCTGTGATGGAAGTGATGAATACAATGGCAATGTAAACTGCTCAAATACATGTTGGGAAGCTGGTAAAGCAGCACGAGAGAGATTGAAGAAGAAGATAGAAAAGCATCAGGATGGTTTAGTTATCCGAAAACAAGAAATTGAAAAGGCAAAACAAGAGTTTGTTAAAGAGGAGGTGGAGCTATCAAAACTGAAAAATGAAGAGAAGATACTTAAAGGACTAGTTGAGAAACTGAGAGGTGCAATATTCTTTGCAACTGCACTGAAGTTCACTTGGCTATTAGTTTTGATTCTCATAATTTAAGACTCACATGTCTCATAAAAAAAAAAAATCATGTATACTACCCTCCGTGTTTGATTGACTCAAATAGAACATAGAAATTGAAATCTTTAATCTTATGATGGCATAATTCAAAATTCCTTGTCCTCTTATTTTTAACCTGCTACACAGAGCATAAAGAAAGGATAAAGAAAGCAGAGGAAGAAGAACGTTTGAAAAAGGAGAAGGAAGAGGCACAGAGAGTTGCTGAAACAAAGTCAAATGAGCAGAAGAACTTATTAGATGAATATCCAGAGGATTTGACTGAGAGGCCTCATGACAAGCTGGAAAAGACTAGTCAGGTCAGTGAAGTAATATGCTGTGTTACAACTTTTTATCATACCTGAGTTATGCATTAAAATATCACATGGAGAGCAGTTAAGAGCATCCTATTCTAATGCATTATAAGCTCATGTGAGTTTTGAAATGGCAAAATCATTAAGTACCTAAAACTGACATGGGAGTAATCATTTAAATTCACAATATAAATGTGCAGTTTTGTGACTGAGTTACTTGTCTCACTTTTGAAAAAAAAAAAAAATTCGGCGAGGTTCTTATTTGTGCTATTCTAGATATTTGTTTGGTCAATGGGCAGCAAGTAAATTGATTTCTAAAACCTTGTAAGGAAGTTATTCAACTGATTAAGGAAAGACAATCCATGTATTCTATGTCTATTACTCTATACAGGAAGTTATATTACTGAGTACGTGGCTGAAAAGATTCTGAAGGATCTAACTTATTTATATTGACTATTGTTTGGCAAAAGAAACAAGTTTGCAACAAATGTTCTATAATTGTTTAAGATGAGTAGGTTATCAAGGGGCATCACATAGACATATTGGTATATGTAGTATGTTAATTGCCTTCATGATACTAAAGGAAGTTTAATATATGTTCATGGGTTCATTGGATTGAGTTCGGTGAACCATATTGGCACTATCTGGAATTGCAAACATTAAACTTGTTTTGAAACTTGTCAATATGATATTTTTCTTCATGGTATTTAGATTGACTGCTGAAGTTGGTACTATTTTCTTTCTTAATAATTATATTTCATTCTATTTAAGTACGTCAAAGATGATCATGGTGATTCCATTGCATATGATCATGGTTCTGATCATGAAAGCCATGAGGTACCTTCAGATCATGCAACAAATCAGGTAAAAGATCATTTTTGTAAGGACATCATTGCATTTGAAAATTTGTGTTTGTTATATTTTTTGGTTCGGTGATAACTTAATGTCTTGGTTTCTTGTACTAGCATGTCCTAGAAGACAAAGATATTACCACAATTAAAGCTGGTGCTAATGAGGAAACTGGAACCAAAGAGGTTCATCCAGATAATGCTGCTGGCCAGGTAATGGCAGATCCTGAATTCCTTTGCTTCTCTTTTATTGCATATTGGTTTAGTGATTGAATCTCTTCGGCGAGGTTCAAAATTTGAGATAAGAATCTAATTTGGAACTGTTCATTGATTATGACTCTGAACTTTGAAGTTTGAATTTTTTTCATATGGGTACATTTGATAATGTTACTATTCTAATCTTCTACTAATGTATAAACAAAATCATGTATCCTTAAACTTAAAAATAAAAATTTGCCTACAACAGTGCCATTAGTAAATTTTGGGTGCATCACCTGCATGCTATTTGAAAACTTATCTAAGAATGCGTGAGCATCTAATTTTTTATGATTAACTGAATTGTGTATCAGGGAACTTAAGTTAAAAAAAACTTTATTGGATGTGTGGACATCTAAGTATCTAACTGAATTGCATTTCAGGAAATTTAAGTTAAAAAACTACGCATGCAGCTACAGCTGCAAATGTTGATGCATGATTGAAAGTTAGAACCATCAAAGATGTTAGCAGTTATTTTCTTGGTTGATCCAAAGCTAGAAACTTAAGTATGAGAGATACACTGATGAGGACAATATTGTTGAAGGATGATTGCTGTTGATGCAGATTTCTAGAAAGAGATATTTTACTGT
>JBAMIB010000109.1:7069803-7080347 GCA_037177415.1 Kaempferia rotunda | reverse complement strand
CTGCAAGTCATTGGCTCTCTGACTTCCATTGGCAGGTGAAGGACGATACAGCCATTCACGTCCCCGAAAGCCACCCATAAGGTACACATTGTCAATGTTATTCCAACTAATTAAGTTCTAACTGATGATGCATAACCAACATAAACTTGCCATGACGCATCCTGGCCTGAACTAGTGATGCTATTCCAACTAAGCTTTAACTGATGATTCATGCCCAACATATATATATAAACTTGCCATGGCGCATATATCCTGGCTTGAACTAGTGAACTCTCTCTCTCATTGCTGCAGCGATCGCTATGCCTAGCTAAATTGCAACCTCTTGTCTTAGTCATCCTTTGGCAATGCAATCTCTTCAAATCCGCTACTTGTGATTATTTATTATCCTATCCATACAAATACTATTATTACTTAGGTTGTTTCTTAATTGCTTTAATTAGTTTATTAATTACCACCATAAGTTAAAATGCAATACCTCATATAAATTTTCTAGTACTTGAGATTTGATCTACACATACATGCATACAAATGAGCAAGCTGCCATTTCAGTACCCTATGTTGCTGCCAAAAGGAATTCGTTTATTGGCATTAAGACGCAGCTAGGTAGTGCAATGGAGCATCGACTGCAAGCGTACGGGTCTCTAACCCCATTCCTTCACCAGTGGGTCTCCCGTTTTAAGTTGTAGAAAATTCATGATCGCCTTTCCTTCGAGCAATGGTTTGGCATCCCACACCTGATCCAGACCTGAAAGATAAAGACACTTTTTATCTTTATCTTACTAAACTATAAAATCATACGATATATCGCGTTCTGGAAACCAATGTTAAGAAGTATGTATAGAATTCATTGATGAGCGTAAACCTTAATAGCACTCTGAACTCTTACAAAAATTTCCTTAATTAGCTGTGTATCCAGTTCAAATTGTATGCTTGAAGCATCATCACCGGAATCAACTCATCTGTTGTATAACAGTAGTGTTGATGCCAGTAATATTCATTAATTTGTCACAGAAGAAGACCTGGAAATGTAAAACATATATTAATATTGCCAAGAAACAACATTGTCAGACCAAAAGATCCTAGATAAATTGTTTAATTTGAAGTGTGGATCGTAAAATCCAAAGGTCTATGTCACAATTTTGACTACGATGAAAATAAGATGATCAAAGTTGTAAGAAGTCTATATCGTTTAGGAAACCCAAATGATACATGTTTGATCCATGCAACAGAATTGTCATTGCATATTTATCAAACTAACTAATAATGCTAACTATTCAGACTATAGCAACCACCAATTAGGTTGAATATAATAATTATTGATTTAGTAGTAAATCAGCATGCAAGGTTGACATAACTCATGGCTTTGTATATCCAATATAATTTTTTACGGTTTTACAACTATAGCCTACGTAGAGTAGTCAACTGGAATACTATAATTAGAACATCAAAAAGCATGTTTGTTTTAGATTAAAGCAATCACTTGGTAATACAATGCAGCATTTTCTTACCTGCTGCAATCCTTCGTTTTGAAGCCATTGGTATGTCAATAAATTCACCATCAAGTTCGGACTCGATAAATTCAGAATTGTTATTCAGATCCAATAGAGGAATCAAGGATATGAATCTTTCATAATTTTGTTTTAATGAGATTAGTTATTGTTGTTTTTTTAAGTATAATAAATAAACATTTATTTAGTTTAATTTTTAAATAAATTTATATTAATTATTCTTTTATTTAACATATTAAAATGATAAACAATGCAGGTATTCTTAAAGATATTTGGGATGGCGAACATTTCAGGTAAGATCTTATTTAAGAATTGTATGTTATGGTTAATTATCTTGTTATTTTTTTAAAATTGCTATATGCTAGTATTTTTTAAAAGTTAATGAATTTTTATATGTTCTTATACATTAATTTTATTGTGTAGTTTCTTTTAGTCATTCATCGCCGGAGCAGCAGGTTGCAGTTTTTGGTAGCTACCCACTGGAGCATAGACATCATCATCATCATTTTCCGTTATTGCTAGTTATTGGAGGATGCTCAGTATTTTTTTGCGCAGCAGTAGCCTTATTTTTTTGGAGGTACACTCGATCGCGCAGTGCACCTCAAGCTGCAGCTCCAGATGTAGCAGCTCCAGATGTAGCAGTCCCAGATCCATCTTCCTCAGCGGGGCTACAACAGGATGTGATCGAGGAGATGTTCCCCATATCCATCTACACAGAAAATGATGGATTACCTGAGGAGTGCGTAATCTGCATTGAAAATTTTCAAGATGGGGAGGAATTTCGTACTCTTCCTTGTAGTCATAGATTTCATACTGATTGTATTGACACTTGGCTTAGTCAGCATCGGAGATGCCCACTTTGTAGGGCAGAGTTTACCGATGCTACTTTATCTGTGTGATTGTATTTACTTATGTAGTTGTGATATTTATCTATTTCTTCCTTCGGTTGATTTATTTTCCTTCGGTTGACTTATCTATTTCTCCATATCGTCTTATTGATGTAGTACACACATTGCTATTCTTTTAGTTTGTTAATCTTTTTATATATATATTAGAAAATAGAATTATGAAATCAGTAAATATTTCAAAAGGCCATGCAGAACTTACCTTCTTTCAGTAGACTGAATCCATTCATATGTTAAATTCTTTTCATATTGAGCCAGAAAACAAATCCAAGAATCTTTAGCAGGAATGAAAACGTACTACGACCAAACTGAAAATCATTATAAGGCAGCCAGCAAGATGAAAAGAAGCAAGACATTTTTAGAGGAACTTGTGATCAATAATTACATGCTGCAAAAAGATAGCTAGCATTCTCAAGCATGCAGCTGGAGACCGTTCGTATAATTAATATTGTGCTTAATTTCCATTTGATTGCCAAGGGGACGGTGTTTGCCCATGATCAATTTGACCTGTGGAATCTCGTCCATCCATGAAATTAATTAACTTGGATATTGGTCTTGACAAATTTTTAAGTTATGCAATGTACATAGTAGGATTGGATGCCTACAGTACACCAAATAACTAGGATGAGCAATTCAGATGCAAAGTTCTGCTATGACAATGTATGGTCAACAAGATTTACAATAATTATAAATACATAATTCATTAGCTAGTTCATATTTGAGTATATATAATCCACATATATAAATACATAATTACTCCGTATAAATTAAGAGATAATAAGAGATTTGAAAAAGGATCCTCACAATGCAGAATGACTTTCATATGACAATGGAAGGTTGAATTTGGGCACGATAAGCAGAGCCGCAGAGCCGGTCCAGATGGTTTTTAGATTCCGGATGAAAATATAAATTATGTCTCAATTTAGGCCCTGACCTAAATTTTCACGTCAAGGGAGGGAAGGGGAAAGAGTTATTCTCACCGGAGGGAGCTTTGAGAGAGGGCTCGTCCAGATTCATCCGCCTGAATTCATTTAAAAAATAATAATTTTTTTATTTAATCATAAATCCTAAATACATATATTATACTCTAGGTCTACCTAAATTTTTTAAATTTTAATTTTTTTTTTAATTTTAAATTTTTTATTAACTTAAACACTGTAATCCAGAGTTAAAATATATATAATATATATTATTAGGCATCCAAAATATATACCTCTTGAGTACTTAATTTTTTTTTAGCTTGACTGCAGTGCTAAAAAAATAAATAATAAAAATACTATTAGACACCTTAAATATATACCCCGTGAACGCATAAATTTTTTAGTTTAACTTTTTTTTTAACTTGAACATTATAACCAAACCCTTAAAACCTAAGGGTAAAAGCTAATTGGTTTATCCCTAGAGCTAAAAAAAAAATTAAAAAAAAAACTACTAGAATGAATATAGGGTGATGGATGAGTCCGTAGCTAAACATCTGCATAATAATAAAATTGTCTGAATGATAAAAATACTAGACCCTTTGTATATTTTGGGCCATGGGCAGGAGAGCCACCAAGACTGTCTATGACAAGAAGAAATCATTATGGATCCCGACAGTATTTTTTGGGCTGAAATAATTCAATTAAAAAACATAGAACGAATTTAATCAAATTTTCTGGAACAATATAAAACAATAGAAAAAAAAAGGAGTTAATATAATTTTATTTATGAACCATAGACAATTTATTACAGACAACATTGGTATCACTTATTTGTAACCTCCAGCTCCACCATAAGCAAAAACATATTTATCATTATTATCTGCAAAATGATTATCTGATACACTATAATAATCACTGATATCCGCCACAGAATCAATATATTGAGGATCCAAATCAATCAACTTAGTCGAAGCATCCACAACCTGAACTTGAATGAAATAAGCAGCTTTATTACGTCCTTCACTACTTGGATGACCACTACCCATCGGAGGGCTCAGCACATTCGGGGGAGAATTAACATGGCCACCCATTTGAAAAGCGCTTGCTTTACCATCCATCTTTGGAAGCAATTCCTTGGGGAAATATCCAAGAGATAGCTGATCATTATATGTAATCCACCAATTCCCGGTACTATTATCCTATAAATCAAAATACACAAAATTTATTGATAAGGATTTAACTTTAATAAAATTAAAAAAACACATTTAAATTTAAAAACAAAAAAAAAGAATTAATTACCCTATATATTAGTAGGGATAGATATTTCTGTTCGCCGTCATAAGTGGAAAATTCAGTAATTAAACTTCCAGGACCATAAACATTAGTGGTGCTGACAAACCCAGCGCATTGCAAATTACCACATCCCTTATTCCCCCCGTACCCATCACTCTGAAAATACATAATTAAATATATATATTCACACACACACAAATACATAAAGTTAAAAGAATTAAAAATAAAATATTTATACTTACAGTCCAATAAGTAAAAAAACGAGGAGCACTGTCATTATAAAAGTCTGTTGAAATCTGTGAAATTAGATATTAATTAGTGAAAATATAAATAATATTAATAAATAATTTATATTAACTTACATGCCAACCAGCTTGAATCACATTGACTTCATTGTCTGGAACATTTGTATCGCCAAAAAGATATATAGTGCTGGATGATGTTTGACCAGCATCTAGGTCTGGAAGCAGCCTATAAGTCGCCATTTTTGCGTACGCTCCATAAAATGGACCACTTTCAGATTGAACTATTGCGTACTATATGTATAATGTAAATGTTATTTATCTTTGAACTGTATAAATAATGAATCAAAATTGTAATAATAATAATTATTACAATTATTGTTATTATTATTATAAAATTAATAACTCACATGACTTCCTTGAGAAACTGGGATGTCAGGTATGGCTTGTGCTCTAAATTTGTTTCTAAAGAGCTGAGAGTCAATTAAGTGATCTTGTTTCCTAGCACGGTGGATGAGAACAGTGCCAGAAGGACAAGAATCATTGAATCCATAAAAAGAAGCTGGTTTAGATTTTGCAAGCTTAAACCCTTTTGGAAGATTACTTGGTTTTAACTGCATGCATGCAAAGATTATGAGATCAGTTAATTATAGTACCATGCAATCAATAAAAACACATCATATCAATTTGGCTTATTTTTTTTAATGCTCACTCAATACCTGAAGTGTGTGATTTTTCAACAATGGGTGGTCAAATGCTGGTTGCTTGTACATATCCACGCAGTCAAATAGATCTCCAGTTAATGTCTGACAAAAAAAAAAAATTTAATGAATAAAAGTATTATTTATAATTTCTCAAAAGAAATATTAATAATAATTAACCTGAATGGTTTTAAGCGAATGCTTAGCTTTTCTGTTCCATGATCTTGCATGTGCCACACCAATCGAAATAAACACAAGAAATAAAATACGAAGTAACATGATGTCAAGTGATGTAAAAGTGGTGTAGTTTTTCAATATGCTGTAAATCTTAGCCCATTCTCTGGTGTATAAATATACACACAAAAAGTCTATAGTTGGTAAAATATAATAATCATTAAATACAATAAAAGAATGAATGGTAAATTATTTGTACTCTTTAAATGTGTAATTTATTAATTAAAGAATGTTTAAATTTATAATTAGTAAGATATACTAATTATTAAATAAATAGGAAATTATTTGTATTCTTATAAATGTTTAATTTATCATTAATGTAATTAATCTTAAGATTTATATACAATTAATTTAAGCTTATGTCTGTAAATGGAAACATCATAAATTTCAAAACGTATACCAAATCTAAGCCTTACAATAATAAATTTAAAGTTACACAAAAGGTAAACAATTATCTCTCTATTAATATAATCTTAAAATTTAATGAAAATTAATGCTGTTAAAATAATAAATTCCCTTCCATTTATTTTTTATTTAAAAGTAAACAAAAAATATATATAAATTACACACTTAAATATACAAATAATTATTTATTTGTTTAATGATTCTTATATCTTTGCTAACCACAGACTTTTTTTTTTGTGCCTTTACAAACCAGAGAAAGAGGTACAAGCTAGATTTATAACATATTAAAAAAATTAAACTTTCATATCTTATCATATTACTTAGCATTTTAATCTTTATATTTATTTTGATTAGTGGAAACAAGATAATTAAGCCAAACATTCACGTGAACCCATTAAAGTTGTTATCAATATTTTTTAAAAAAAACAATTGTTATTAATATTTTTTAAATTGTAAAATAAACTTTAATTAAAATTATTTGTTTTTATTTCTGTCCATTAATATATAAGTGGAGACCTGTGTTGAAAAATCACATTATCCATTATTTATAGCTTCATTTCTTTTGAAGACTACTAAGAATTATAGCATACAATAAATAGAATTTTGAAATCATATCAATTTGATTTATTTATTTTAATACTCAATGCCTAAAGAGTGTGGTTTTTTAACAAAGGTCAAATGAAATAAAAAAATAAATAATTTTTTAAAAATTATAATTCACAGATTTTTTTAAATATATAACAATAACAATAACAATTCTATAAAAACATTAATAAGAATCTTAATGTTTGACTTGCTTATTACCACAAATCACTAATAGAAATAAACAAAGGAATAAAATGGTAAGAAATATGAAGTAATATGAAAGTTTAGTTTAATAATATATGATAAATTTAGGTTCTTTCTATTGTCTATAATGACACACAAGTATACACAATAAAGTTTATATATTTAGTAAGATATAAGCATCATTAATAATATAATAAATAAGAATAAAATTAATTGCATGTTTTAAGTGTATTTTTGTTTACTTTTAAATAAAAAATAAATACAATGGAATTTATTATAAGCTTACATTAATTGTATTAATTATTTCGAATTAATTAAAGTAATTGAGTACTTGATTAATTATTTTCGAATATAAAATTTCATTAAAGTAATTCATTAATTTAGAAATGTTTAATTTCGAATTAACTTAATTCAGGAGTAATTTATTAATTAATTTAGGATTAATTAAAGATAAGACTCTTAATATTGAATTAGCAAGTTAAAACTAATTAAGGATTGAAATTAATTATGTGGATTTAATTATTAATAATTTTGGATTGATGATTACATAATTTGATTAGGTAATTTAAGATTATAAATTTATTTTAGAATTATAGACTGTTTAAGTTTAAGATTAAATAAAACTAAGTTTATGTGTTCAATTTATTAAGTTAATTAGATTAAGTTAGAATTAATTTCAAATTAGTAGTATAATTAATTAGATTAATTAATTATGTTGAATTTAAGTTAGTTAAATCAGATTTGGATTAAATTAGAATTTAAATAATTTATAGTTTATTTCAAATTACATACATATTAAAGTTAATTATTAACATTTGTATCCGATTATTTATTATTTATTTCAATTAAAGTTGATGAAGTAATTGGTTTGAATATTTATTAGCGGGTAGAGTTAAAATTTTATCAACTTATTTAATGGCGGATAGATGTGAGCTGACCCGCTTGGGCTTGTGACCCGCGACCATCGATCCACATAGGTCTACCTGTCGCGGGCTTGAGTTGGCTCACAGATTAAGAAAAAATAAATTTGTCTTCCAAACTTATTAAAACTAAAATAGAAAATTTAATGGACTTGTGAATTTAACACACTTAATCTGTAACTTTAAAAATTCTAATTATATATATATATACACACACACAGAAATTTTAGCTTGCACACTTTTATATGAGCGTGCATGAGCGACTGCAAATGTGGCGATCTAACCCATCGTTCATTCAAATTTTTAAATCTCTCTCTTCTCTCTGTTGCATGTAGACTTCTTTCTCCTGTATGTACGTAGTCTCTCTCCTGCATACAGTGTGACACTGTTTTGAAAAAAATAGCTTTGCTTAGAAAAAAATAGTTCTATCACGGAGCTGTTATGTAAACATCAGCTATGTAGTGTAGTTGATTTTGAAAAATCAGCTACATTGCTATTTTTTTAAAAAAATTAGCTATGTTGTGTAGCTGATTTTGAAAAATCAACTACACAATGTAGTTATTTTTGAAAAATCAGCTACACAATGTAGTTATTTTTGAAAAATCAGCTATATGCTATAGCTATTTAAAAAAAATAGCTCGACACTGCATGTTGAAGAAAGACTGTAGTCTACAAGTAGGAGAGTGAAGAGAGAGATTAAAAAATTTAATTGAATGCCGTATTAGATGACCACATCAGCAATTGCCCACGCAGGCCGATATAAGAGTGTGTTGGGTAAAATTTCCATATGTGTGTGAGAAACAAATTGATCATTTAAATTAGTCTATAGTTTTATGTATTTTTCAGTAGAGCGGTAAATGAACCAATTAACATTCGTGAACAAGCTTGGTATTTAACTTCAATTTACACAAGATCAAATAAATGAACAAGTTTAAACAACTTGTTTAACTAAATGAACAAGCTTGAACACATATGTATTCAGCTCATTAACGTTCGTGAACAATGCTACTGAATAATGTTTGTGAACAATATTCATGAACAACAGTTGTGAACAATGTTCTTTAACAATGTTCATTAATAAAACTCTAATCGACTTGCTAAATAAATAAAAAAAATTAAGATGAACAAATAAATTTATATTATCATGGTCAATAACTAATCAAATAAGTTTAAAATGTAAAATGTTCAAACAATCAAATAAACTCGAATTGAGAGTTTGATAACATATAAATGAACCAAGTTTAAGCCAAGCTCAAACCACTCAAGCTCATAAAAAAAATCAAGTCAAACTTGAACAATCATTTCGACGAATTGGTTCATTTTATGCTCGATTTAATTTGACTCAATTATCTTATCAAATAATCCTGAATTGAGAGCTCAATAATATTTCCAAGTTCAAGCTCATAAAAAAATCAAGTTAAGTTTGAATAATCATATCAACAACTTAGTTCATTTTATGTTCGATTTAATTTGACTCAATTATCTTATTATTGGGGTACAATCAAAGTCCCAGATTGGAAAGAGATAGAAAAGATCATGAGTTTAAAAAGGAATGAGATATCTCCATTGACATGTGACATTTTGGGTAGACCTCAAGAGCAAAACTATGAGGGTTTAGGCTCAAAGTGGACAATAACATATAATTATGAAAATATGTGGATTCATTTTTGGCACAACAAATGGTATCAAAGTCATGGTCCACACATGTGGGGTGACTTTGAACAAAGTTGCGGTGAGGCCCGAAGTGAGTCAAGGTGATTGGATGCTCACGGGGAGGCCCAGAACAAGTCAGGAGTGACCAGGTGCTCGCGATGAGAGTAATTATGGTCCTTCGTTTGAGGGGAGAGGATCATGAGAAGGATCATGAGTTTAGATTTCTATTGGTATGAGCCCTTTTAAATATAGCTCAAAAGTAAAAACATGAGAGCTTAGACTCAAAGATGGATAATATCATATTATTATGACCTTTTATGAAGACATATGAATTTCTTTTGAATACAACAGTTAGTAAATAAATTTCAATACCATAAAATTTAACTTTATTTAACTTGTTTACAACCCTGTTGAACATTGGATATTTTTTATTTTTTCTTCTTCTTTTTTTTACAAGCTATAAGGGCAAATAATATTTTTTTAATTCCATTTTATTTTTTATTTTTTGAAATATTTTTAGATTTTTTTTCATGCAATGCAATGCTATGTAAAATTATAACCAATAGGACTCTTTTTTTTAAAAAAAAAATTCAATAAAAAATATTTTTAAAAAAACGTGAAAGATATCTTCTTCCTTTCAAGTCGTTGTACTAATCAATTCAATAAACTTCATATTTCACCAACACTTTTGCTTTTCTTAAATGATCCTTATATTATAACCAATAGAATTCTTTTTTAAAACGTGAAAGTTATTTTCTTCTTTTCAAGTCGTTCAATAAGCTTTCACTCATCACCACCAAAATAAATTTAAAAAGTATAGATATCCACGGTTTGACGGTCCAGTGTCACCAGTTCTAGCACGTAAATGTTTACAAATGCGCTATGTATGAATTGAACCCTCTATAAGTTACTCGTCATTCAATGTGCCATAGGGCCGGCACTTTCATTATTAAATCGTCCGACGTTGTTTTAAT
>JBAMIB010000109.1:6964725-6986576 GCA_037177415.1 Kaempferia rotunda | reverse complement strand
AGAGCTTAAGTTCTATGATGTTTTTTTTTTTTTTTTTTTTTTTTTTCAAAATTCTAAACTTTTAGCTCTTTATTATTTAAAAAAATATATATATATCAATTAAAATATAGTTGCGGTTTACATTTTTTGTCTATAGAAAAAATACAGGTATATATCTATCTATCTTATCAAAACAAGTCCCATACAAAAAGTCAGGCCGAATAAATTGCCCAAGCCACGTGTCGTCACAGTTCGTACCGCATTGCGGCTTATTTGTCACCACATGCGCCTGCAGATGACAGCGAACACGGACATGTGCGCGACAGCGGATCCATTCTCCATCCACGACGCTGCCGAAGCGGGCCCCACGATCACCTTCTCTCCCACAAGTTAACCCACGTCACCACTAGCAGGTGGGCCCCACTTGGACCATAATCATTAAAATAAAAATCAATAAATGTTTCAAATAATTATTTGATTTCCAATAATTAGGATTGGTCACTACTTACGGTTGCTCAATCGTGGAAACGCGATTCCTCAGCGGAAACGGAAATGCTCGATCCTCGCCGTGGCGGTTCCTCTCGCGCTCCCTCCTCCTCGTCGTCGTCCTCCTCCTCCGGTCTCGTATCAGCCCTAATTACTCAGTTTGAAACCGAAATTCTCTTCCTCGTCTTCGAGCCCTCGCCAATGGCGGTGCCTCGGGAACCCTAATCGCTTGACGCCCTTCGCTCGGTTCGCCGGGGGATGGCGATCGTCACGGGCGATCGCTACCTCGAACAGCTGTTGCAGTTCGTAGAGCGCAACGCCGGGCCGCTCCTCGAGGGATCCCTCACTCTGAAGCTGAATCCCAGTGGGCTCCGCTACGTCCACACGCGGCTGGAGGCGCTGCAGGAGCTTGAGGGCCTCCTCGCCTGCGCCCCTGTTGACTACCTCCGCGCCTATGTCTCTGATCTCGGCGACCACAGGGCGATCGAGCAAGTGCGGCGAATCCTCGCGCTGCTCACCTCGCTCAAGGTGGTGTCTGTGCTCCCGCCGCCGGGCAGGGACCCGACGCCCATCTCGCTGCTTCCTTTTGGGAGGCTGAAGGTCCTCGAGCTCCGTGGATGCGACCTCTCCACCTCTTCCGCCAGGGGCTTGCTCGAGCTACGCCACTCGCTCGAGAAGCTTATTTGCTACAATTCGACTGTAAGATTCTTTCTTGTTGCCTTTCATTTTCAATTGATCCAGAAGTGCTGCATGAAGGTTTCAAACTTTCGGTTTGTTGAATAGCAGGTATGGCTACCTACAGCATGTCCGCATACTTCTTTTGAGTGCTCTTAATTAACTGTTCTCTTGCTTAACTTAGTGTCCACAGTTTGTTTCGCTTTGTTCCTATCCATTTTAGTTTCCATACTTGGTGGATTTTTACTTTGTTACCACATTGTTTTTCACGTTCCACTTTCGTTTACTCTAATATATTGTTTCATTAAGGAAAGAATTAACATCAGATTATATGCATATTTCTCGCGCAAGGATTCTTGGTTTTGTGCCTTTTCTTCCTAGAGATGAGTTGATTGATATTTTTTATTCTAAATCCTTTTGAGATGATTCCATTCCTTCTCCAACTTTCTTGCGTCAGATATGTTTTTTTTGGCCCAATATTTCTCGTGTTAGTTATTCAAATTTTTATGGCTCAAAAATTCTCTGTGAGTATGCAGATTCGACTTATGAGAGAATAAAAAAAATGAAAGATCATAATTTGCAATTTGAAATGAAAACCTTTACTATTATCTTTCACACATTCCTTTGAGTTTTATGCCAGAAGAAAGGCATTTGCTGATCTTGATGATTCTCAAGGGCGATTATTTTTCACATTCTATGTTTCTGAAATTTAGGAATGCCTCAGACATGTATTTGCCAATAGAATCGTGGACATAAAAGAATCTCCAATCTGGAACAAACTGAAGTTTATATCATGTGCTTGCAATCAATTAGTTCTTATGGATGAGTCCTTGCAATTATTACCCGCTGTCGAGTCTTTGGATCTAAGTCAGAACAGATTTGCCAAAATTGACAACCTGCAAAAGTTTACAAAGCTGCGATATCTTGATCTTGGGTTCAATCATCTACGATCAGTAGCACGATTTAGTGAGGTATAGTTGGTTTTTATGGACTTTCTATACTGCTTTGAAGTTCCTGTCATTTCATTGCCTATTAGAAATTTTAATACTCATGTTAAAATGACTTTTATTAAGAGGAGTGCATGCAAGATGTGGAAATGATATTTTTGTCCTCACTTTCTCCAGGTTTCTTGTCGAATAGTTAAACTTGTTCTAAGATATAATGCCTTAACTTCAGTTCATGGAATTGAGAATCTAAAATCACTTGAAGGGCTCGATCTCTCCTACAATATTATTTCCAGTTTCACAGCACTTGAAATCCTTGGCATCCTTCCTTCCCTGCATAACCTGTGGCTGGAAGGAAATCCAATATGTTGCACTCGGTGGTTCAGAGCACATGTTTTCAGTTTCTTCTCTAATCCGGAAAGAGTAAGCTGTGACTTTTTTCTTTACACTTCATTCTTGTATTCCTGAAATAATTTACTTTGTCGTTTCTACATAATATTGTAACAAATTGTTGGTGATGTTTTTATCATTTATCTGCTTTAGTTAGAGCTAGATGGAAAAAACATTAGCACAAGGGAGTATTGGGAAAGACATATTATATTAGCAAGGAACCAAAAGAAGCCTGCTGCTGGACGTGGATTTTATTTCCCTGCAAAAGACACTGTTGGAGATGAGAGTATCATAGCTACTAAGAAGGTACAAATGGCAAACTAATAATCTAATATTTGTTGTGAAACTTTCATATCACCTTTTACCTTCTGAAATCAAGAATTTCTATATATTTGCCAAAAATGCAAAAATTTATGAATTTTGAGAATAAAATATTCTCTTTGTAGAAAAAGTTTTCTCGTCTAGCGAATATTGAGGATGAGAGGAGATTAATTAGCTCTGATCAAGAATCTATTTTGTGTGATAGTGAAAGTTTGAGAAAAGATGAGATCATTTCTGACAGTGAATCAAGAATAGCTGAGTTAATGAATGTAGCAAAATACATGAAGAATGAACAATCTCCCATTTGGTTGCAAAAATTTAAAAAGTATTTGGATCAGAAACCTGATAAGCTTGTGGATAAAAACCACTCAATGGAATTTGGTTTGGCTTGTCCTATGATAAGACAAGCAAAATACCATAAGCAGCCTGGAAGTATCTCAAGCTCAAAATACATTATAGAGGTTGCAGAAACTCTAGAAGGAGAAACATGCCAAAGTAACTTGGACCTCAATATGCCAGTTAAAGATAGTGATAATGGTAATTATTCCAGTACGGCGATAACTGAGCTTGAGATTGCCAAGAATGATGGAAATACATCATTGAATGGAAGCAATTCAGGATTTAATTGTGAGCAAGGCAAATCAAACTTCTATTCTCTAGAAACAAAAGATGTTTCTCATTTAAAAGTAAAGCTTCACTACAGTGATTCATCAGATGGAGGCTATGAGTCAGAAAATGCACCAACGATGGCTCCTGAGAAGATCATTGGATCACACCCATCCTCTCTGCATCCTAACTCACCTCCACATTATAGAGAGGATATCCTTCATCGCAAACTTGACCACCAGGAAGAATTTTTGCAGCACTCAGCTGATGCAACTTCTATGGAAACATCAGATGATACCAGTAGCAGTGGTGGTGTTTCACACAATCTAAGCTCCTCCAGTTTGGATAGCTTGCTGAATCAAGCACCTATGAAGCACGTTTCTAGTGACAACTCACTGACATCACTGGACATCAAATATCTTGCTGATGGAAGGTGTGTCAGGCCATCAATAAGAGTAAATAACATTCTATTATATGATAATTGTGTTGAGCAAGATGTCAGTGCGGAAGTTAACCTAGAAGACAGTGACTATCTATCTTATGCACACGGCATTTGCAGTAATGGTGGGGACTGGTTCAATCACATTGCAAATAATGAAGTTGGTGGAATTGAGAAACAGAAAGTTAGATCAAAACCTAAGAGAAGACTCATCTCACTTTCAGGAAATCTTAATACTGAACCAATGCTTGATCAACCAAATGGAAATGGTGTTACGCAAATCCATTTGAAGGATTCACAACAAAGGAACATGACATGTTCAGATACCGACAACGGAGCCCTTAATCCTGTACAAAATGATAACCTAAAGGAGTTATTGCAACTGAAGATAGTGGACTTTGGAACTTCTGAAGCAGAAACAATTGAGGATATAGTTTGTTGTGGTTGTATATTTCAGCTCGGAACGGTTATCGAAGAGCGGTAAGGTTTAGGACATCAATTTTATATCTTATGCCAGTGGCTAAAATAATCATGTTCATTTGAAGCTACTTGTAAATTACTTCTGTACATTATGCAGTGAAGTTGCTATTCTCCGAACTTGTGAGAGAATGATATATGTCATTTTTATTGATACAGTACCTGATAGCCAAGGTTTGAATCATTTTCAAGTTGATTCAAATATTCTTGTATGACTATTTGCTGTATAAACTGTTTCAATTGTTTATGATTTTTCATACAACTTCAAGGAATAACTCTGTAATTCTTCATCAGACATTATTACCAAAACTGTTGGAAGCCACAAACTGGAAGATATAAGAGAAATTTGGGCTGGACTTGGACTGCAAGCACTGAGGTTTCATATAGTTTTTGTTCTTGGATTGCTAATATAGGACTCGTGCTTTAAATTGTCACATCATTGTTAGGATATATCTGGAGGGGAAGATAACGTACCTGTTCTTGACAAGGAGTTCTATAAAATTGGAGAATCTACTATCTCTGTTACAAATATCTGATTCTGGCGCATTGAACGGTATATGGTCTCTGAAGAGGTAAGCTTCCAATTATGTCATAATAGTGTTAAATATGATGGCCACACAGACTTTATGTGCTTCCAGTTTTGGCACTTCTCTGATTTCTCTTTCAAAAAATTGAATTGCAGTTGGGAGAATATCCAGGTAAAAATGCTTGAGAAATATCTATGTGGAATTCCGAAAATGGGACTGCTCCTATGCTCCATGGTTCTGTTTTGGCATGACAACTCTGGAGGTATGCATCTGAAGCTATTAGATCAAGACCCTGTATTCTGTTAAGGGAAAGGAAAACAGTCCCTTGTCTACTACAGTAGCAGAACGAATAATAAGGGAAAATAAAAAAGCAATTTATCCTGTTTCCTTCCAGAAGTTGGCGTAAGAGGGGAGGAAAAAGGGAAAAGAGTTTAAGTTTGTCATCTTTCCGTTCTTTGATCAGTCAAAATAAAGAAAATCCCTCGCCTCTCCCTTTCTTAACTTTTTTCCTTCACCAAAATTTTTCCTTTCTTTTCCCTCTTCTTCTCCTCAAGTAGGCACAAACTTAAAGAATCTGTTTAGTTAATTTCTTGTGATTTGTTTTATCAGGCTTCACATTGCTAGTGAGTAGGTCAAGTTTTGTCCAAAGACAATGCATTTCTTTTAAATCTCCTGGCTCTAATTTTTATTTAGCCTCACAGCTTGTTTTGCTCAATATAGCACTGACCATTTTAGTGCAAACTACAGAATTAATCAAGAACCTCAGAAATGCTTGAGTGTCTCCGTTTCCTATTTTAATTACACTATTATAGTACTTAGCTAATTTTAATTACTCTAAGTCTCTAACAAGCATCCATGTTCCTGAAGTCATTAGATCAGATGATCAGAACCTGTTGATGAATCTGTTTAGTTCTTTTCTTATTTTGTTTAACTATTCTTGACATCTCTAGTGAGTAGATCAAGTTTTGGTTTGGAGAAAGATAACAATGCATTTTTTCCTCGTCTCCTGGTTCTCATTTTTGTTGAAGCTTTCCTTAATTCTTTATTTGCTCAACAAAGCACAAACTTTTCTAATGTAGACTGCAGCAGTGAGTGTATAACCTCAGGAATGCAAGAGTGTATTTCTTACTTAGTCTGCTAGAGGATCTAATTCATTTAAATTACACATGATTGGTTGACTCATTTTAATTATATATGATCAGGAGACCTTCTAAACGCTTGACAATTTTACACATTTGCTTGTGCACATGTTAACCTGTTGCGCTCCTATGATTAGGATCTTTTTATGCAGAAATAGGTTTATCTAATTACTTTAGAGGTATATTTAAATTGTCCCACATTCATTTTGTTAGGATATGTGATGGGTTTGAACTTTGAAACATAATAACAGTTTTGGTTTGATCTTGAAACAATGCTTACTATGTGGCATGTTTAAGACATGCAAAACAATATTTGAAACCAAGGTTTGAAATCTCAAGTAGGGCTGGGGCTTCAGTCTCTGACTGGGTTGAGAATTTGAGATAGTGTTGTTGATGTTGGTATTGGTGCTAGAGGGGTGGGTCTTGAAGCAGGAAAAGGGGAAAAGAGAGAAGGAAGAAGGTTGGAGAGGAAGAGTAGAGGTGAGGAACTCACCTGACACACCTAGAGCTTTGAGTGGAGCCAATGCAAAGGAGGAGCAATAGAAGAAGAGGAAGAAGGCATCAACTCATGCTTTCGTTGTGTGAAGGAGGGGTGCAGAGGAGGAGCTCTGCTTTTGTTTCTTTCTCTATAAAGAAGGGGTGTAGAGGAGGGGTATGGAGGTGTGCACACATTCATTTTGTATCGCATGGAGGAGTCGAGGAAGAGCTAAATAAATCTTGCAGAATAGGTGTCTGGCTTTTTCACATACTGGTCGGCATGGAATGGAATGAATTTTTAAACCATGGTTTGAACTTTGAACAAAAGTCCATGCAAAACCAGGCAGGTTGGTAGGTTAGCACTGGACTTGTGCTTCCTTGTGTTCAATTCTATTAGACTTGATTTCTATGCTATGGTTGAACAATTTCTGGTATTAAATTTGCTTCTTAGGTTCAAGATCGAGAGTATTGCAGTCTTTTTCATATTAATGTTTCCTGTTATGGCATTCAATGATAATTTTTTGAAAGACATCTTGCACTGTTGTCCTCTTACTTTTGATGATCTTCGAGGATGGATTGATTAGTTGGACTATCAGTTTCTTTGGTCAAATACACAGGTGAACCTTGGGTTGCGAGGACAATTATTATAGTTGAAGAATATATCCTCGTGTGCATTGAGAATCTTCTACAATTTGGTACTTCCATAGCCGATTCTGAATTGAGCTCCCCATACTATTCTCTGGATTCTGGATGTATGATTCAGGATATACTTGAAATGGTAATAGTTGATTGTTGTTTATCGTGAAGTTTTTTCTCTAAGTGGGTATAGTTCTCTTTTGCCACTATGCCGGTAGTTAAAATCTTTAGTGTTAATAAACATTATAGATCAGTTGACGGTAGGCCTAGAGTAAATGAATATGCACACAAACATGGTTCTTATGAGTTTTCTTTCTGTTTTTTTTTCCTAGCAAAACTTTAATTGTCCATGATATTATTCTTTCTGAACTCGTTATATATATCTCGATAAGACGTTGAGACATGCAGACCACACAAAGCAGGAAAATCATTAGACTGCGACTATGTTTATTATAGTTGAAAGGCTGATGGATATCGTTTGACATACTGTGTTTGACCTGCATCTCAAGTTACTTCATAGATCCTTCACATTGATTTGTTGTGGCATAAAGTATTTACAACTTATTCATGTCTGCCTCAGGTCATTGAGCTCTGTCCCGAGGGATATGTGACCTTGACATTCGTCGAAGTAATGCCTGCTACTAACTTCTTTTCCGATAATATCAAGAAGGAGAAGCAACCAGTCGAAACCCCAAAGGTCCACACATGGAAGTTGAAGTGGTACACGAAAGACACGCTGTTAAAATTCGTTGCCATTGTGAAGGCAATTTATTTAGGATTAAAATCTTCTCCTCTACCTGTGAAGTGTATATCTTGAAGAGTTAGTCGTCGGTCTGTATGTGTATTCATCCATTTCATTCATTCTTTCGGTTATTTCCCCAAATTATATCGATGTACAGGCTCGTTCAAGTCTTCAGTCAGTATTTGATTCTTTGATTCTCGTAGCTTTGAGATCTTTTCCTTATTGTATAGAATAAATTGTATCGAATTCTTTGCAGTTTGCAACTAGGAAAAATTTCGACGGTGTGAATATTTCAGTCAGTATTTGTTCTCGAGTCATCTGTGAGCTTTAATTTAATGTTTCAAATTAAGATTTGATGGTTCGAATACGTACAAATTAAGGTTGGAATGGTTCGCGAGGAAGAGGATGAAATAACTAAATGAAAGAAAAGGGAGTGAATTGCTTTCTGAAGTTTGATGAGAGGGTTTTCTGAAAATTTGCGTTTTCAGATCAGGATGTGTCAGAATTAATAACCCGGAACGGTATCAACGTCCACCGGCATATCACTGATACATCACTCCCATACGCTACAAGCGATGTCGCCGAATAGTGTCGTTACGATACCTTCGTCGTGGCGTCTTGTTGGTTCTTGAGGTTTCTGGCGCTGTGATCTGCGAGCCCGAAAACCCTAACGATTGATTGAATCGCGGAGATGGTTTCTCCCTTCGTTCTCCGGTCGTCCCTCCCTCTTTGTATCGCCTCTTGTTCGTCACGGAGTTCAACTGCTGCTCCGGTCTTTTCGCGTGCCATCGTATCTGTGAGGATTCTTCCCATCCGATCCCATCGTCGAAGAGGTAATTCGACTAGTTCAGATCATTTTCCCTTCTTTTTGTTATTTGTTTTGAGGCGAAAATTATGCTGCTCGTGAAAAACAATTATGCGTTTGCTCGTCCGTTTATTACATATCTGAACAATAGTGCAAGATTTGCCTGTAGATATTGTGCTTGAGGAAGCTTTGGAACTGACTATACTCTTCAAATCATCTATTCGGCATTAATTTGAACTACTTAGACTTGGGTGGTCTATCTGGCCGCTTCTACATTGTGGGTTCAACCAAGGTGCTCATGATATTGCTGTTTTCTTTGCAGCACTCGGTGACATGACAGCAGTGCCAAGTAGCATTACTGAAAAGGTTTCATCAAATCTCACAGAGTCAGAGAATGCAACATTGTGTGAAGAGCAATCAAAAGATGACAAGGGAAATAAAAATGATGGCAGTGACCCAGGAAAAATCAGTGATTCTAAGATGGTTAAAGTTTGTGATAAACTAATTGGAGTGTTCCTGGTTGATAAGCCTACCACAACCGATTGGAGAAGATTGCTAGCTTTTAGCAGAGAATGGAATAATATCAGGCCACATTTTTACAAGCGTTGTCAGGAAAGAGCAGATAGTGAGAGTGATCCAGGGAGGAAGCACAAGCTTCTTCGATTGAGTAGAAAATTGAAAGAGGTTTTTTTGCACCTTTTCTTTTGAATTCTCTCTTTGCATTAGCAAGTTTGCTCGTATGATTCTCCAAGTTCTTCTGAATACTCTTTAGGTTCTAGAATAACCTTGATGGGTAGTGCTCGATAGTGTTAACTCATTTTTCAAATATGAACACTTGTTTGATAGTTACCTTGGTGTAATGAATGTTTTCAGTAGTCCATCCTATTGTTTGGGATTTTAATCAACACAGATCTTTTTGTGTTTTCTACTTGTAGGCACTAATATGCTAATTGATTAGCATTTAAATAGAATAAGTCAAAGCTTTAGTTGGGGGAGCCTTGGTGCAATGATAAAATTGCTGCCATTTGACCTAGAGGTCACGGGTTCGAGTTTCAAAAAGAACCTCTTGCAAAGCAAGGTAAGACTGTGTACAATAGTGGGACCTCGCATTGGCGGAAGCTTCGTGCATCGAGCTGCTCTTTTAAGTCAAAGCTTGAGTTATGAAGTTAAACTTTAAAAAATCAAAGGTTTTAAGTTAAGTAGAACTCAAAAAGAACAAATGAAATGTAGTTCAGCAGTAAGAAAAGATATTAGGAAAGTATTAAATTGGAGGCACACGAAATTTCTATTAGAATTTTAGATATATTGTATTTTTTTTGTTCAAAAAGATGTTCATGAAATTATGTAGGTTGGATTCGATCACCAATTATCCAACATGGGTGTGGATTGTGCATCCAAATGTTTGACACATTTTTTTCTTCTTAATTTTGTTTACAAGGGATCAATAGGGTAGTGTCAGTTCACCATGGCTGTGAAGGGGAAATGAAGAGTCTACATATTTGGATGATGAAGATAACATAATTATGGTGTAGTAGATTATTGGAATGAAGATGAGTTTCTAGATTCTTGTGGATTATTGTGGTGTATTCATTGGGGTAAAAGGAAATTTTGTAAGATTATGGTATAGCCAGCTATACTTTATGAGTCTAAATAGAGTATCTGACGTAGTTGTAGATTGTGATACGTTATTTCTAAAATCTTTTGTAATTTGTATATGGCCAATAGTGATATCTTGTCCACTAGGAGCGCTGGTGTTTGAGTGTTAGTATTTGACACGATTATGGAGTGGGTAAAAGATGAGTTTTATTTTCAGAGGTCAAATTATAGAGTAGTCAGAAAAGAAAAGTGGTGGAAAAAAATAAGTGAAACAATGAGAGCACTCAGATGGATGTTTGTAGCTTTGAGGGTATAATAAGTGGTGGTAACCTCTTCATTTTAGTTTCACATAATTGACTCCTTGAACAAGCATAAATATCAAGGGTCCTTCACCTAAATGATTTGCTGTTGGATTGAGGCTCCCTTGGGCTTGTACATGGTACCAAATTTAGTCCTCCAGCTCTGGTGATGTTGGGACCAAGGATGGAAGGAGAGAGTAATAAGTGAATTATTTTTCACTTCAATCTAACATGGTTAAGCAATGCCTAGGAATGCTTAAGTATCAAGTGATGAAAGATATATTCAAGAAAAATTGTGTAGTTCCAAAAAGTGAAAGAAGGAAAATATGTTAATTATAACTTAAATATATTTAAGCCAACTAATATATTCTATGGTCAGGCAAACTGACTCAACTAGAATTCCTGGTGTAAATTGTAAAGAGAGAATGCAAGAAATTCTGGTTAATGTAATTAAAAGTGATTTAATGATTTGAATATTACTAGTGTGATAACTAGCTCAATGTAAAGACAAGCATCATGTATCTGATGCAAATAGTTGAGACAAAGGCAGGTTGACGATGATAGTGATTATAGAGATGTTGCTAGTGATATAGTGTATGCAAGTTCAATGGAGGATAAGATTCGTATAGTTGACCCTAAAATGGCTGGGACTAACATATCTTGTTCTATCTTTGGGATCGAATTAGTGCTTTCTTATTTTTGATCAGTTTTCCTGTTCAATTATTTCAGGTTGATGATGACGTGCAAAGGCATGATGAGCTTCTTCAAGTGATTATAGAGACACCAGATAATATAGGTTCTATTGTTGCTAAGCGTCGGAAGGATTTCACAAAGGAATTCTTTGTACATCTTCATATTGTAGCAGAATCCTATTATGCCAACCCAGAAAAACAAAATGGTAAGCAATGTGATTTTGAAAGGCTTAACCCAACTCTCTTGTTGGTAAATAGAGTTGAGTTGTGCAGATTGTTTGAAAAACTAACTCCACTAGCTACATCCCTACTATAGGCCTTCTTGTCCCAAGTATTTTGGCCATTGTTATAGCAATAACATTTCTTTCTGCAATGCTTCAATGTTAGTTATTGAATATAAATTTAAGACGAACACATAATTTTTTTACCGCTTCTTGTTTAATCCACCAATTTATTTGATTAGGATGTGACCCTAACAGTTAGGTTCCCAATCCAATATTTGAATATGAATAAATGAGTACACTGTTCCAGTATACTCGCAAAGATATCTGTCCTTTGTTTGGAGTTGAATTTTCAGAGGTTTGTTTATAGATGAGTATCATGCTGACCTCAAATAGTTGGGAAAAAATGGCTATATGATGGTGGTGGTGGTGGTGTTTATAGATATCGGTTTTATTGTCTTTTCTCGTGGATCTTCTGTTCTGGGTGTAATTTAGCTTCTGGTCAATTAATTGATCAACAGAGATTGCAAGGCTAGGAAATGTTTGTATTGCTGCTGTACAATCATACGACAATGCATCAGAAAGCATTGAGGCCCTCAACACCGCCGAGCTGAAGTTAAATGATATACTCAATTCGCCAACTTTAGATGCTGCCTGCCGGAAGATTGACAATCTAGCCGAGAAAAAAGAACTTGATTCTGCTTTGACGCTGATGCTTACCAAAGCTTGGTCAGCTGCAAAAGAATCAAACTTGATGAAAGATGAGGTACTAGTTATTTTCTTAAACGGCCAGTTCCCCCTTTATTAGAGGCATATTGGAAGCCCATTTTTGATCTCTCACATGTTTGCATTTGTCGTTCAAACCATCGACCAGGCAAAGGATATACTTTATCATCTATACAAGACTGCTGCTGGTAATCTTCAGAGACAGATGCCGAAGGAAGTCAGGATACTTAAATATCTCCTCACAATCGAGGACCCCGAACAACGAATATCTGCACTCCGGGACGCGTTTACACCTGGGGATGAATTGGAAGGAGAGAATGTCGATTGTTTGTACACGCAAGTCTTTCCGACTAACACCGATGCTCTCCCAGTTCAGATTTCCATTTTAGCAAGTATTATTATTTTTGATTGAATCTATGTTAATGGCTTGCAGAACTCCAGAGGTATTGCACAGTTTGATTAACACAGTGGTGGATGCCTACCTATTCAGCAGGGAAGGTACACTAGTAAAGGAAGCAAGGGACTTGATGAACCCTAAGATCATTCAGAGGCTGGAGCAGTTGAAGAAAGAAGTCCAAGATAAGTTTCTTTAGCTCCCTCACACACTCTGAGTGTCGTTGCATTACAACTTGTAGGAATATGCCATGTTATATGATAATGTTCAATTTCACCCAAGAAGACAATACAAAGACTTCCAAACATCGACCTGCTTCCATGTAGGCCAGGCATCAGCCTGTTTGTTTAAATTACTAGCTTAAGCTCAAACATCCATGGCATTATTATTAGACAAACAAAGAAGCTACAGCCTTAGTTAATTATCTCCTCAGAAGTCCACGTCCTCTCTTGGGAGGGCCACATGTGTTGGCCTCACCAGGAACACTTGATCGTAGATCAGCCCGGCAAGGCCACCTCCGACGAGCGGTCCGACCCAATAGATCCAATGGTCAGTCCAGTTCCAGGAGGCCAAGGCTGGTCCGAACGATCTAGCCGGGTTCATTGATGCACCGGAGAATGGGCCACCGGCGAGTATGTTGGCCCCAACCACAAGACCCACCAACAAAGGTCCAAGTCCGGAAGGGATGAGCTTCTTAGGATCCACAATGGTGGCGTAGACCGAGAAGAGAAGAGAGAAAGTGAGGACGATCTCCATGATCACTCCCTGTAGAGAGCCCATCCCGACTGCTACCGTATGCACTGGAGTATCCTGATGTCATTAGTCGAATTATGTTAGTCGAATGCAGTTATAATAATAATAATAATAATATCGTCAAATACTTAAATTTATAATGATATTATTGAAAGGATTTAAAAATGTGATGCAATAGTTGACTTATTTATAAATAATGAAAAGTAAAATGATGCAGAAGATATATTTAAGAAACTTATAAAATAATGTAATATAGTACAACCAAGGCTTTTTGTATATTTAAATATGATTTGGTTTCATAGAAATTTTCCACCAAATACCAGGATAAATCGAAAAGTATTTGTGGTGGGCGATTCAGAAGTCCAATATCTCTTAGTTACGAGTCTCATTTGGAGTAAAAATCTCTACAAATATACGTAGTTGGGAATTGAACAGTGGATATTTAGAAATCACTGAGTGCCTTTACTATTGAATTATAGTCCGAGGGCAGCTTTAGGTGTGAGAAAGTTATATGTAATGAATGGGGGTGGGGGATGCTAATAAATTATGAAATTGTACGATAGTGTTATAATCTTAGCTTCTAGGGGTAAAAATTAAATGGGATAAATGATTACCAATCCGCCGGTGAGGTACTTGAGGAGGAAGCAGGCAGCGGCGGAGGCAAGCAGC
This sequence comes from Kaempferia rotunda, assembly GCA_037177415.1. Lineage (NCBI taxonomy): Eukaryota > Viridiplantae > Streptophyta > Magnoliopsida > Zingiberales > Zingiberaceae > Kaempferia > Kaempferia rotunda. Next base: position 6,972,583 of record JBAMIB010000109.1, on the reverse strand, counting down.
TGCGAGATCACGTAGAGCACCGAACGCACGACGCTGATGTTTCCGCCCACGGCCAGCCCCAGCGTCACCGCCGGGTTCAGGTGGCCGCCGGAGATGTGCAGCCCAGCCGAGATCATCACCGCCACCACCAGCGCGTGCGCCACCGCCACCGCCGTCAGCCCCATGATCGAGTCACCGCCCGCCATCTTATCTGCACTCATGCAACAGTTAGTCATTCAAAGCAGGGGAATAGGAAGGAAGAGGGGACAGGGGAAGGATTGTTGAGTTCACCGGCGGCCATGGCGGCGCCGACGCCGGAGAAGACGAAGAGGAAGGTGAGGATGAATTCGGCGAGGACGGCCCGGATGCAACTGGGCTCCGCCGCCTCCCGGTGGTCTCCCAACGCGATCTTCGCCATTGTTGATGTGTTCGTGGCGAGTGCTTTGCTCTGCCTTCAGCTTTCAGCGGTGCCCTTTTTTTATAGAGGAGACGACTCATGTGAGTTTACAAAATGAAGGAAAAAAACAAAATATGATAACCTGCGCGCCGCACAGTGCGCGCGCAGGTTGAGCGGTCATCCATTTTTTTTTTTTACGTTTTAATTTATTATGAATATTTTTATAAATATATATTATAAATATGTATCCGTAAACATATAAAATTATCTTATTTTTTATTTTTTTAACTTAATACTATAATTTAATTAGAAAATCTCAATTTTATAGATATTTTTTTAAAAAACTTTTTATCCCTGAATTAAAATTTATCAATTAATTTATAATATTGAAGCGATAAAATTTTAATATTTTATCTATAGAGTTGACTTCCTCTTTTATATATATACACACACTTAGACCGTATTAAATATAAAAAAAATTTAGATTTACATGGAGCATACGGCATAAAGTCTTAAAGTAACAAATATATTATTAAATTAATAATTCAACTTCTTTACTAATTGAAAAAATAACATACATTTAAAATTAAACAATCGATTTATTTAATAATTTATTACTAATTAAAAAGGAAATAAATTAATTACAGTGTAACCTCCCATTCTCAAATAATTAATAATTGTATTTATTTTAAATAATGAATAATTTTGGCAGCCAAACTCCTATTATTTTCTAAAGAATTAATAATTTTGATCATCTACTACTCTTTGATAATCAAATTTAATAATTTTGGTCATTAACAGGTACTCATTATTCAAATGGTAATTAAATAATTACTAAATAGTTAATTAGTAATTAATTAATTAATTTTCCAATTAGTAACCTACTAGAATAGCATTCATTTTTTTGTTTTTTTTTCTGTCAAAAGTGATTAAAGCACTACAAATCCTTAAACCTCTTCATCAAAATTATTGAACGATTCTAATGATTTTAAATTTATATCAAATGAGTATTATCACTCCAACCCTAGTCCCTGATTATATTTATGTTTTTCACTTAATTTTGAAGTTTAATAATACTTCTTCAACAAAATTTTTTACTTAAGTCATTTAAAATCCATCCTTTTCAATCAGGATTCAATCAATCTCTAATTCAATCCATTATAATCCATTATAGAGTTGCTATGATTAATAGCAAATTAGATTCGACTATTCAACTAATTTTGAAATTTGAACTTTCACGTCCCTTCTTACTATCGCATCATAATCCCGGAGTATAATATTCAATTATTACAAGCATCCGAAAGTGTTTGATTCCTTGTTGAATAATAACAGGTTAGGAAAAAGCAGATTGATTGGCAAAATATTTGAGAAAGGTTTGTAAAATATTATATATATATGAAAATTTTACTTTTGTCCTTTATATTGTATAGGTTAAATAAACTAATATTTATGCTTTGTCTATTTTCTTGCTTTAAAAATAATTATATTTAGTTTTATACTTTTATTTATTGAACACTGAGAACCATCAAGGATTGCTTGTGGTTGAGGAGACACACAAAAAGATAGAGTTGACTTTGTAAACCAAGCATGCCTTCATGCATCATTACACCTCTATATCTTTTAAAATGTTTAAAAAATAATTTAATATTGTTCAGTTACTAAACTTAACAAGTAAAAATATGAATAATTTTTTTAAAAATCATTTAATTGAATACTAATATAGTTTCTTATAGTCGTTTTAAACCACTGGCTCTCAGAATTAGACACGATTCGTACTCATTGCCAATCCTAAATATGTGTGGGCCATATTATTATCATCGTTTGTCACCATCAACTAACGAGGGGGATATCATATGTAATTTTTTTAGTTGGCAGTTATATTTAATTTAAGTTGATTAATTTTAGAATAGTTTATTTTATCCGATAATATTTTTTTTATTGATTAGAGTGAACCATCCGTTAACCTAAAATTCCTATAAACTATTCATTAAGTAAAATTTATCCAGTAATTTATTAAAACTGAAACTCAAGTTTTAAAAGCCTAAAAAATTAAGTTGTACCATTGTACTGGGGTACTTATGATTAGGGATGACAATAAGTCATATTCGGATCAGATTCTATATGATATTCGATGAGTATACTTATACTTATTAAAGAATAGATATCTTCTGTATTTATAATTTTTTTATTTTTATCCAATTATTATCATTCAATAAAAATATATTAAAATTAATATTATATTAAAAATATATATAGATAATTAAAAAATAAATCAAATATCTATTTAGTCTCCTTATATATATTATTTAATCAACTATTTAGGTCGAATATTGAATATAAATACTTCCTCTGTACCCATTTTAAATTAGGGTAAAATTATCCTCGCTATGATAGTAGTCAGTAGCATGGTAAGTTGTTGGAGCATATTATTTGTTAAATTATGGAGTCAACTTTCATTTATTTTTATTTTATTTCTCACCTTAGCTACATGTGATGAGATCAGTTAATTAATTAACAAATAATAAAGAATAACGTAAGCTTGATTTCACATGCAAGACAGCAACAATTATCTTTTTTTTAAAAAAAAAAAAATGAAAGAAAACCTCGACGAGAAAAGACAACTCATTTTGACTCATTGTTCATATGAAATATTTATCTATCTACTTTCATGATAATGTATGATATGAGAAGATTGGAAATCCTTTGTCTGGTTGACTTTTGATGTAGACACAACCCGAGCTAACCTCCAAGAACTACACTACATAATATCATTATCATCCCACTCCGTGATCAATTTGACGATAGATTATAAGCTGACATCGTATGCACATTACATAGTTGCATCTTGCAAGCCATGACTAAATCATGATAAATTAAGTATATATATAGATTAAGAAAACAACTTGTATGTCGATATATTAAGAGTGCATTATTCAATTGATTGATAAATCTTATTTAGGAGTTCTTTAATTCCTAAATTTGGGCTCTTTACTCTCAAGTCATTTGTGTGCATGTCTCCGTAATCCGAGATTTTTGCCCTCAAGCATATTAAACTCCCTCTTCTGCTCAGTATTCCGAACATCCTTTCGATCTTGGCCTCTTGCCCTTGAGTCGGTCAAGCTCTTCTTAGATCCCGGCTCGTGTCCATCACCGCTCGATCCAAGTGACAGACCCTTAAGCTCAAGTATACACCCAAGTTATGTAGCTACTATATTAAAACACCATGGCTAAACACGATCACAAAAGAGACGTCGATACACAACACAATTGCTAAAGACCACTTTCGATATGTTGTGGAGAAGGTCAAAGGAAAGCTAACAAGTTCAACAACTAAAGCTTTATCCATGGTAGAGAGAGCTACTTTGGTTCAATTGATTTTGTTAACTATCCCAAATTACACAATGAATGACTTACAATGAGTAGCAAAAGCTAACCAAAGGCTCATATAGGGAGATGACCCAAGTGGTGGGAAATAACACATGATGAAATAAAGGGGATCGAAATAGAGAAGAGATAAAGCAATATAATGGGGGCTGATAGAGAGATTGAGAGAGAGACATGAGGGATAGCGGCGATACAAGAAGACGAAGGAACCGGAGGAGAATTCACTTGTATGATTGCCTTGTGTAAATTGTATTCGGCTTTCTCACATAGTAGCTACAAACTTTGTTCTAACTATTTACTTAATTTGCAAACATGTTCCCATATAACCAAATGAGTTCCTTTGTCCCTCATTATGGCCCATGAGTCATGACATTTCCGATAGATCCACTTAAAAGTTCAGTTGAATCGAATATTGTATAAGAAATTGAACTCATTAGTCGAGGCTTGGTTCTCGGTTCAACGGGTTGAACTGGATAGTTCTGTTTTGAACTACATGAGGTGTAGGTCCACCAAATTTAGATGTACTTGATGAACAATATGTAGAGGAAAATACCAATCAAAAACATACATGAACTTTTAGAACCTCAATAGTTTAATATATTACCTACTCGAAGACCTATATAGACTTTTAAAACATTAAGAAGACATTGATAGTGAAACATTACCTGTTTAAACAATGTAGATCTATCAATCACTTTTGAGCAAAAGTGATTGATAGCTTTTATAAAGTGGGAAATGCCAGCCAAGAACATTTGAAGTCTTCTTTTATGAAGAATAACCATTGTCCTTCTTCGAGTGTGATTATTGCTTCGCCTCGAGACCTACTTTTCTCCTCTTGATGGTGGCTGTGATCCATCCTACTGTACCTCAATTGGAATCATAGGTAGGTATTATATTGCTAAACAATTGATAAACATTTACTTACCTATGAACACAATGCTTGAATGCTTCCGGAACCTCAAAAGTCCATGTAAAGGTTCTAAAAAATGAGTTCATTATGTTTGAGTATATGAAATCAACTCAAGGGGTCATCCAAACAGCTTCTGGAACAAGGATGCTGTCGGTAGTGGCATTCATCAGCCACAGTCCATTCATTGCACCATGCCTTATGTCACTGCCCCACATCACTTTCCTATACATCAGCATTCACTGCTCTGAGTCTTCCATGAATTGCTACCCCATTTTACTGATCGACATCAGTCATGGTGGATGATGAATCATCTTTTGCTTTTCTTCTCTGATGCATTGGACACCATCAATGGCATTCGGCTGTGTTTTGGTTAATCTGCAGCTTTTTTTAGAAGCTTCAGATAAAGGAAAGAAATGACTGATGCTTGCAGATGTCTTACTGAAGTGACAAAAGTGGCGTTCAAGGAAGACAGCATAACTTCATGGTATAAAATAACAAATAACATGGAGGAAAGAAACAGCAGTAGTGGGTGGATGAATTGTGTTAATGTGTTTGGTTGGTCTGCAGACTTGAGATTGAAAATGTTAGCCTTTCTATATCCCAAAAGTATTCCAGGGACAAATTACATGGAAGATAGTAACAGCACTAGTAAGTGTATCGAGAATAGGGTTCATCTATGTTAGTGCGGTAGTGTGATAGTTTCTATGATCTGTGACAAGGAATGCTCAAGAAATACATCATAATTTCAAGGAGCAAAAATAACATAAATATATTCCCAGATAATATCTTATGTAACAATAGGTCCTGTTCAAGGTAAAATATGTTTATTCAAATTGGAAATAACTGGGGCTCTTAATCTGTTTGTTTGTGGTTGTACATGGAAGAAAGTAACAAGACACACGAGTCCAGTTCAAGCTTGTTCATGATTTTGTGGTTTTGGGGCATTTCATATATTCCCAGGCTTGTTCAGGAGGAATCATTAGAATAACGAATAATAATTAGAAGCTATAAAGTAAAAACAGTGTTGGGTGTCTCCTTGGTGCTCATCTGTGTTTATCTTTATCTACTGCTTCTTTTAGAAGCTTCAGCTAAAAACATGCAACATTTTATATGATCTGACAAGTGCTATTCAAGGAAGAATCAGCATAAATATATCTGAAGCATGTACAGGAAAAAAGTAGTTGCTATGATGTGCCAGCATGATTGAAAATATATCAGAAGCGATCTTCTAAAAAAGCATCCATCCAACCTGCCAGCATATGAAATTTTCTTTTACTTTGGAAAAAGGAGCAATATACAAACAATAAGTCTAGTTGAAGCACAAATGTGCTAGGAAGCATCAAAGTTTAAGAACCCTGTAGCATATAGTATGATGATAAATGTTTGCATGAGGAGCATCAAGTATCCATTTTTCTAGTGATATTAAATATATTGCAGTGCTTTAAATGGCACCAACAAGAGGCATCATGAGTAAAGGAAGTGGAGTGAAGCACCATCATTGCTAAGAAGGAAGCCTGATTCCCAGGAGAAGGAAAGCCATGTTACCGGGGAGAATGAACCCGCCACCATCAGTATTTGCCTATGCTTTTCCCCAGATTTAATGATTGTTTGGGAGCCCGTGAGCTACATTGACAGTATCTATCGATGTTCTCAAAAAAGATAGGTAATGAATGCAGGTTCTCACTTAACACAGTTTCTCCAAAAAGCTGCAGAGATCACCATGCATGTCTAATACTGAGGAGAGTTAGAAAAAAAAAACATGAATGGAAGAATCATCAAAATTGCAGGACAAGAAACACAGAGTGTTAGCCATAGCCATGAAACACCCACCTGAAGAACAAATTTTCAAAGAGACAGATATATCTGCATCAATTAATACACATATGCACAAGGGAGCAAGTCAAAGTTATGAGAATGATTTATGAAGGGTAACGACCTTTACATGATCAGAGAGCTGCTTGGATAAAGATCAGTGAAAAGTCTTTGTGAACGACATTTTCAAACAGGAAATATAATTATAGCAATTCCAAACAGCCAAGCCAAGTGTTTACACATACAGACACAGTAGTTGCAGTGCATACAAATACTGAATTCACAATAGAAAGCTTAGTTCTCCTAGAGAATCTTATCTAACGGAGTCTTAGTACATGTAGAGAAGCAGCAAACCAGCTAATTTAATAGATATATAACAATTTGCCAATAACCTTGTTAGACCTTTCGGTCTCAAGGAGAGTCTTACTGACATGATCAGGTGTGCATTTCCTTTCATTGAAGGGTCCAACACAGAGACCTAGTTACGGTTCTTGCATTTCTCCATGGCCCTTGGAGCTGAAAGAAATGATTCATGTTGGGTTAGTTTAAAACATGCATTTTCATCCTTGCCATAGCACCAAAGCCACAAGCAGGGTTATTTGTGATGCTACATAATGTAAGTTTGAAGTCTTGAAACTGCTGGAATATTAGTTCCTACTATTTACTCCACAGTAGTTGGAAGAACAGGGTTATACATACTTTAGCAATGCATTAAAAGAAGGAAAATGATAAGAAGGTTAATAATAGTGGATTCTAATCAAGCATAAGTTGTATGCTCAAAAAGGGCAAAAAGCTTCCAAATATATGGTGAAATTTAAAACACAATATATCAAACTACAATACATAAGTGTAGCAATATATAAAACACAGTTATTCTTATTGAAGTGAAAAGGAGGCCTACTATGATGTATTATTGTTTGGTCGAGCCATAGATTGTCATAGTAAGTTGGCCTATCTCATGTATGGGAATAAATTTCAATGGCTTATGAAAACTTAATGGCCGTTCAGGTTACTTTCATATGGTTTTTTGTACTCACCAAGTCCAATTGCATCTGAACCCTTCATGATCCTCAGCCTCCTGCAAGAGTCGGTGAACATCCTGAAATTTTAAATCAAAGATTAAAAAAAATCAGATAAAAAAAGATTAAAAAAAGTCACTTGTTGGTACTTTGTAGTACTTACTCCCATGGCACATCCCCAACAAGCATCCAATCACCATCTTTGTCCTCATATGTGAGCACATATTCTGATCCACTTAGAAGATCAGTCAACTTGCAGTCAGTCAATCCATCTCGGCCTGGTATTCCATGAGAATCACACTGGCCTGAAGTAACCACAAATTACACAGAACAAGTAAACGCCTCCCCAAACCAAGC
>JBAMIB010000109.1:6947198-6964685 GCA_037177415.1 Kaempferia rotunda | reverse complement strand
ACATACAGATTCCGCTTCAGCTATAAGAATCCCATACATTATGGTTTTCCACAATTATAACACATTTTGTTCCATAATTGTTTCTGAACTCTTTCAGACAAGAAAAACAAACATACAGAATAAGATTGGGCTGATAGAAATGCACCCATGGGATTGAGATTGGTCACGGCCTAAGATTTCATAGGGAAACTCGAGATGAGACACTTGTGATCTAGTTGAGCGGAAATCCGTAGGCAAGAGTAGTAGATTGATCAAGGAAGGAGGACCTAGATACCCTGTTGGGGGTGTTAATGTTGGCCCCCTTCCTCATGCAATGATCAATCCACAGGGCTTGTTATAAATATTATTTTGCAATATTGCATTATTACTCGGGAGAATTTTAGATGAATTGATCCTAAATCTAATATACACATATATACAATGTGCATTTTCAGTATTTCATATAACAAGACAACCACAAATTTCTCAATGGCAATTTACATTCATCTATGGTCTGTAAAAGTAGAATGAAGAAAAGATGTTAAAAAGATATAAATTTAATAGTAAAGAAATAACTTTGCTTTCAAGCTATCACAACATGGAAAGGTAATGAAAACAAGCCACTATATCTAAAAAAAAATAAAACAGCATGAAAGAAAAGTTTCTTTTGGCAAGAACTCAAACAATATGTTTATCAACATATCTAAAGAAGAGCGAGAGATCAATTACAATGAACAGGTAACAAAAGAATTAATGTTTTACAAGTATGGAAATACTGGACAAAAAACAGAGCTCACCCATAGTGAAGCCACTAAACATTTCCTCTAGTGCCAATGAGAACTCTTTATAATTCTTGGATATGTTCAGATCAACTTTCCTAAGGTATGGTGCTCCATCCATGCTGACCTTAACATAAAGGCATCCTGATCCTTGCTTCCCATCGCCATCTTCTTTGTTTTTTGATGGATTTGTAGCCATGCTATTCTTACGATAACTACGAATTGGTGGCCAGCCTACCACCTGTGCCCTGTAAGAGTTCATCCTCAGCATTTTGTATCTCAGCAAAATTAAAAGAAACTAAGTGACAATATTTGAAAATGAACAACAAAAATTACAGCAACCCTTCCAAGTTAAAAGATAACAATAACAACAAACCATGATAGTCTCAACTATTTTGGGTGGGATACTTGGACCTAATCTGCAAATCACAAAAAAAATCTATGGCGAAGAACTGCGAATAACTAAATTCATCAGTACTTTCACATATTGCTTCTCTGGGTAATCACTTCAATAAATATATATATATTTAATAGGAAGCGACAATTGTATTTTTCTGGATGTAAACTAAAAAGGAACAACGATCTTCTCTGAACAAATGAACACTCTCCCATCGCCCAGGACAGACGAGATAAGAGCCGTAGCAAAAATCCGAGACACTTACTTTGCCGCAGGCGCGACTCCACGCTCATTCCCAGTCGAATTCCCGACCAGTCCGGCAGCCTTTCTCTCATGCTCGGTCGCCTTGGCCACCGCGTCCATGCCTTTGCCCGCATTTCCCAGAGCGGGCAGCTGCCCGTCGCCGTTCTCCCCCTTAGGGGAGAACAAGGCGCCACATTTTCCAGAATCCACCTCAGATCTACCCCCTAAGGCCGCGAGCCCCCACTTTCCGGCCCCGTCGATGGCGTCGGAGAACCCTCGCTTCGCGCCGGGGACGAAGGGCTTGGGGATGAGGCCCAAGGTGAGCCCCCCTGCCAAGTCACTCCGGTCGCGGGACCCGGACCCAGACCCCGGGAGGCCGAGCCTTAGCTCCGTCTCCTTCAGGTGGAGCGCCACATCCTCGGAGGCGGCGACGCCGACGGCGACGGCGGCCGGAGAGTGGAGCTCGGAGAGGCCTATGTAATCATGCTCGAGAGGCGGTGACATCAGCCTCGGCAGGTAGAACCAGCTACCATTAAAAGCGTCGAGCTCGAGAGAAGAGAAGAGAAGAGATGTGTGAGAAGTGAAGAAGAAGGAATATTCCAATTTCTGATGGAGGAGGGAGGAAATTAAAAAAAAAAAGGCAATGAGAGAGAAAGAGAGGGAGAGAAGAAACTTTATTTATTTATTTATTTATTTTTAAAATTTAAAACACAAAATACCATTATTTTATATTTTATTAAGAGTATATAATATTATAAAAGTATTTACACTGGTGGATGGTTAGAGAGTTTATTTATTTATTTATTTATTTTTAAAATTTAAAACACAAAATATCATTATTTATATTTTATTAAAAGTATATAATATTATAAAAAAATATTTACACCGGTGGATGGTTAGAGAGTTTTAAAAGTTGACCCAAAGACTTATGATTTGGGATTTAATAGGTAATCTTTTGAGCTTATTTTTAGGTAGATTGATTGTTTCGATATGAATGACTTATTGTTTACCGTTAAGGGTTCGGAGTTGACTTTTAACTATAAGATGATGAGACAAATTAAGCATATCGATCTGCATTGATAACTTTGAACAACGACTAGTCGATATCGAAATTGACTCTTAGAGTCTCATCTAGAGTCCTCCTCTATCTTGCTCAAGTATCAAACGAAATGCCAAGAGACATTGAAATTGTGTTTTCCTTCTCATCTATATTCTCAACATTGAAAATGAAATTGAGAATGTATCCGGTGATTATTTGGTAAATAGAGAGGAAATGAAAAGATTAATGCAAGATTTGTAAAGATTTATTAATTACTATATAAATAAATAAAGGAGTTTGGCAATAGAAGAAATAAGTTATTTATAATGAAACAAACAATTTATTTATTTATTATTTTAGTTTATTTTATCCTTTTTTAATATTATTTTTGAAATTTAGCCATGGAAGAAACATGAAACATCACACATGCTCCTTTCCCTTTCTCCCCACTTGATGCCTCTCCATCCCCCTTCATGTGGGCCTCCCTTGTCCCTTACCCCCCACTCACTTCAATCATCTTTTTTTATTCTATTTTTGAATTTATTTATATTAAAAATTAAGAGAGAGAGAAAAATAATAATACAATAGATAATAGAGTTTCATATATAATTTTATAAGTTTTTTATTAAGTAAATGAGTCCAATTTGAAGGGAGAAAATTAATTATTTTCCATTGAGATTTTATTCTATTTTTTTAGACAAAAACCTTCATTTATTTGAAGTAAAAGGAGGTAGTCTGAGATAAATATTTGATAATATTGGTAGAGATGTCAGGATTTGATGGATTTAGGTTGGGTTGAAGATCAGTTTAAAAAAAAAATCAATTTGAATCCGACCTAAATCCACACTCAACTCAAAAATCTTAAACTCAAACTCAAATAACCTGAATAATCTGGCCAACTCAAAAAACCTTTTTTTATTACTATTTCCTATAGTTTTCACTTTTATCTTAATATTTAATTATTGTTATACTACATTCTGATATTTATGTACACAAATATCTTAATTTTAAAATAAAATTTAATTTAATCCTAAAACTCCTAAATTTTAAATTTAGATCAACTCGGATCAATCTAAATCTAATCCGAAACTAAACCAACTCAAAAACCTTTAATCTGACCTAAACTCAAAAATCCTAAATCCAAACTTTATTTTTTTTTAAAGTCGACTTAGGTCAAATTGGGGATCGGGTTTACTTTTAACACCACTAAATATTTTTCTTTATTTACTAGATGTAAAATTATATTAAAAAAATTGATTTTCTTTATTTCCACCATGAGTATGCAGTTGTGGCATAAATTTGTGCTTCATATTTAAAAGGGAAAGTCATAAAGTTTGAATTCCTGAATTATATATATAAAACCAGAGGAATGAAAGATAAGTCAGACTGGAATGAAAGATGAGTCAGACTTGAGATTCAATAATTGAGATTGGATGATTATTGGCAATGGAGGGCAGTGGAATCCAGTGAAAGATTGGAGCTACTTGATCCAGAATTGTAGGTGCAAGGGGACCAATGTAGCTGCTCTATGCAACAGACTGATTACCAGTCCCCCTCACCCTCACAGACACACCTCTTCATCAAATTCCACACTAGGAAATAGGTTTCCCCCTCGGCCCCATGGATAGCCAGCCCCCTTTTAACTTCTACTCGCCGAAAAACTAGGCTTCGATAACCTCCTATAATGGAGGTGGTCAAGTGAACAACACAATACCAACCTTCCATGTTGGTAAAACAAAAGGAGCTATAACACCAACAATCTCTGTGATTGCAATCCGGTTCCAGGTTGCTTTAGTTTCATGATGGTTTGCCATAGTTAGCCATGCCTACTTTCCGGGTAATCTATCCGCGACATATACTCATTGAATAATGAAGGTAAAGAGGCATTGAAGCAACATACCTCTAGGCGGCCGGTTCCCCGTAAACTTGTTGAACTTGCTCAGTCTGTTGGCTTTTGTGTATACTATTTCATCAAATGCTTCATGTCGATATGGTTTTATCCCTTTCTGCATTGTCAATGCACTAGATGTACCCGATCGACAGGGTTATTGGACAAATGCAGTTAATCAAGTTGTTTCCTTGCCTACTAAGAACAAATGAGAGTTTTAGCCATGCACAATTGAGAATCCTGTTGAACTGAGGCATTTGCTGCTGCCTCTTGTCACAAAGCCCGTTAAGGTAATGAATCATCTGTCTCCACTGCAAACTCTTGGAACAAATGAGTGTGATTCAGTTGTATCCAAAACACAATTTATAGTAATAAGATTTAAATATATAAAAAGATCACATCGATCAACTTTAAATCATACAAAAATTGTAAATCTATATATTATTTTATAGAGTCAATTAGAACAACCGATCATCTATACCCATTTGCATATTTCTTCTTTTGGTTGAAATGAACACAAAATGTGTAACCTTAACACAATACTATTCATGGGATACAAATCGGTATCCTTGACACACCTTATAATATGGAATTTACTCAATTAACATACTAAACTGCAAAAATTTATCACCGTGGGAAGAAGTTGTGAAACTATCTTTCGAGGGCAAAGTCCTCGTGCACTTGATTCATTATTTTTTTTGGGTATTATTGCAATTTGTTATCATCCGAATCATTCGAATGAGATCCAACTCACAGCTGAAATGTTCCCAACTCATGGCCATGCCGGATAAGCGCAACCTTCCTTGGATCGACCCACTGAAGACGGTATGAAAGGTCAAGGCTGTGAATCAATGGCTTTAGCAAGTCGCCATCATCTGACTCTTGCATCTCATCCTGCAAATGGATCACATTCATAAAAAATGCTGCATTTATATCTTCTTTGTATGACAAGTGAAACAAAACAATAACTTGTACATATCTGAACTATTTGAAGTTGGTTACACAAGTCGTATCATGCTATTCAGAGTTCAGACTATACCGTTACCATGTCATTATTAATAACCAAACGTTAAGACGTTTGTCTGAAATATTTGGGATGAGCTACATTTAGTTAAGCTCTATGCAATATTGTATCACTAGCAATATTCAAATTAAATCATTTAATATATTATCTAGAGTTTTGTTTGATCCGCTTATACCTTTTACATTATTCACTCCAAACTCTAAAAATTTGTGAAAATATGAAATTAACAGATTGTTCTTGTACAGGTTCAAGGATATAAAATAGCAGAAAGAAGTTGATAAGAGGAATCAATTCAAATAACCATTTCCTTCACCAAGTCAACACGGCCAACAGCAAATCCTGAGCAACTAATGACAATTGGAACTTGGAAAATTATCGAATGCATACTTCAGTTATATTTGAAGATATCCTTTAGATAAATATACCTGAGAATTCTGTTTAGGACGACCGAGAAAGCTGGCAATCATGCTTGAGCGAGAAGAGTTGGGCGAAAAACCTTCTGGAGGAACAAATATGAGCTTGGTGCACTGGACAGGAACAAGACTTCTGCTCAGTTTCTCCCACCATGCTGTACCAAGAGACCACCATCTGATCATCAATCCGTTAGCAGAAAATGCAACTAATCCCTGGATCAGCACAAAACGATGCCAGACCAACAAGTTACAAGCAATAGTGAAACTCAGAAAATATTACAGAATCATGGTTTTACAGATTTATAGAGTATATTAAGCCCAAAAGGCGGGCAAAGGAAATACCTAATAAATTAAGAGTATCTATAAATTTCGGTTATGGAAAAGCTTATCACAAGAATCACAATGAAACGATCCTAGATCTATTCATAGTATCATTTAGCCATAAAGAGAGATGTGGCATTCATAAACTCATGTAACACAAACAAAAGATGATATATGAAATATAGTTTTAGTTTATACTGCTCATGCATCAGAATTATTGTCAACTTCTACGAACCAGCATAATGCATTATGCATTGGCTCAAGACTAAAAGGTACAACTTAACGACAAAAAACTTGATACAAATGAACTGGCATAATGAACGTTCTTCTTAAGTTTTAAAACAGAAGTGCCACAAATCAAGTAGCTGCCAGACACGGTTTTACAAGCTGGAGATCAATTACAGCTGCAAATCAATGCACCAGACAATTTTACTTCCAGCAGAAAGCAAGGAAATACTACATAGGCATGAAGAAAGGTACAAAAGCATTAAGATATAGATAAAAGTACCTCTCCATCAGGTGAAAAGGTCAAAGCTGTGATGACCGTGGTAATTCTTGAGTTTGATGATTCTTCAAGCAAACTTGGGAGTCCTGGTGGTCCGCTAGCATCCAAAACCTTTATTTTTGAAACACTACAACGAAAGGAAAAAAATGGAAGTTACAGAATCAGTTTAAACATTCAAGATTACAAAACAAGGAACAGAAGACCCAAAGCTCCAAGAAGAACAATAATCACTCTACAACCCAATCTCTAGATTCAATCCAGCAATGATTCTTTTTTTCTGTATTTGCCTAAAGTTTAAAAGATCCGTTTACAAGTAGGCTAAGCTTCATCATCTTTGAACTGTAAACAAGGTGTTCAAGGCTTTTTGTAAACAAGCTCATATTGACTAAAGCTTCGAGTTTGTTCACAAATGTTTAGTATGTTTACAATCTTCAATCTAATTGAAATGATATTACTAAATATGCCATGCTTCTCCATTGCTCCTGATAGTAAAAGGGCCTGTCGCATCTATTTTTAGTCTGTTCAGTGAATCAATTAGTGAGGTTTGACTGTCTGCCAGTCAGGCAAAAACTCAGCATACATATAGTTTTATGTTTTTATGTTGTGAAAAATCCTCTTCAAAGCTTAATTGGCAGTTACAGTAGTTACTGCTTCAATTGGTAGTCCAAACTATGCCAACAAGTACAGGGCCAAACTTTCATAAATTGAAAATATTACATTTATAAGAGGAACATTTCAATCCATATAAACTAATTTTCCCATCTTCCAGATATAGAAGCAAATCAAAGGGAAACTACTGAAAGATAATCCCATATAAAATAATATAATCCTAAAAACAAACAAAAATAATATGGAAGCTGCGATATTTGGTGAAAGAAAATCTTAATCATATTACATGAAAGAAATCTTATTTATATACAAAGTTAGGGTCTATTCTAAGAAATAATTAGGACTCTATTCTAGGAAATAAATCAAGATTCAATTCTAAGGACTAATCCTAAAATACTAATTAGGATACCAAATTACCCCTAAATATATTTAGGGATATTAAATATCCCTAGACATATTTAGGGATATTAAATATCCCTAGACATATTTAGGGATACTAAATTATCCCTAGCCATATTTACAATATTCTAACAGAAACTTTTGTAGCCGAAAGAAATAGTCACTTATTTTACATTTTCATCGAAGCACATTTTATTTTCTTAACTTTTTAACAAAGAAGTATCTTAATTAATTAAAATTAAATTATAACAACCTAGCAAAAGAAGATGGAGTTGGAAAATAACAGCAAGAAATAACATTTGTACACACAAATCCAACTTAATTTATACCATCATTGGTGTACATTTAACTTAATTTATATCATCATTGGCGTACCTTTCTATATCATATACTCGAATAGCTGCGGTGCTAATATCTCCAATAGCATCTCCAACAGCTAGTCGAGTGGATGTTTCATTTAAAGAAACCATTGGAAATACACGAGAAACTTCTCTTAGAGCAATCATGGCGCTACTGAAACATGCCTTGCGTATGACCAAGTTTCCAGGGTCCATAGTTTGTAGAATATGATGCACTACCTGCAATTTGTCACTATTTAAGATCTAGTAGCGATAACTGTACCAGCAAATAAACTATTTAGTTTTATAGAAAATAGGTAAAGTTAAATGGATTAGTATGGAAAGACTGCAGGGACGTGTACAATTTAAAAGACAATTCTGAAATTTTCTTTGTGAAAATGATAAATGCAAGCATAATTACAATAAAGTCAAATCATTTAAGTGAGACAAGAAAGATAAATAATAAAGCCTATCCAATCAATGCCAGTTTAGCAATGTTTCCCACAATAAACAAAATAGCTGTCCCAATAAGAGTTCTTTGGTCTAAACAAACCAAAAAGGCTCAGCCATTTGAGGCTCCTAAAATTTGATATGGAATTATTCAATATCTGAATTTTTAATTTCTAAAATATCATCATCTTAATTTTTTTTTCTAGGTTCTAAGATGTCTTTGAATGCATTACACCACCAGAGAAAAGTAGAGAGAACCAAGCCAAGTACCATTTTATTTGTGAAATTGCACTTTCATATAATTTAAGAGTGAAACAAGCAGATTGCTTCCATATTGAATAATTAAGATGTAAACAAAAAAAAAATGAAAAAATGGAACCCGAACATAAATTATGTATTCGGGTATATAAGAAGCTGATGTACAAAAAGCCATCTGCAAGAGAATACAGTGAAGTCCATTAAACATAAATCACTTTAGAAAAGGGTAGACAGGAGATACATTTTGTTAGAGAAGTTTTGTTGCCACACCAAACTCAAAAAATAACTGTTATCATTAGAACTACATTCTGGTCCGTATGGTTGTCTCAAAGAAATTATAATTGACGTAATGCCAAAGGAACAGAGATGCATAAAAAAGGAAACCTTTCACGTTCAAACAAATTATTTTTTTTACCTTATCAAGATATGGAGCTAAGAGCTTTGGAGAGCCACGAACTACTCTGATGAGAGTCTTAATTGATACAATATGAACAGGAGAATCTGATGAAGTAGCCCATATTTGTCTTTCTATTACAATCAAATATCCTAAAACATCAGCCATTGCTAAGCTTGGTAAAAGAATTTCAACCAAAGCCTCCCTGATAGTAACAGCTACAGCAGGATTCTGTATTGCATTTTTAGCTGGAGAACCACTTAGACATTCAATTTGGAAAAATATATCTCCAATAAGATGAGGAATTTCATGCCCCAGACACAATTGCCACGTATTCTCCATTCCTTCTGCAAGAAGCTCCGCTGCAGTTGAACTGTATCTATCATTTGCTGACATAACCAACTTCAGTAGTTGATTAACAACCAGCTTGGGAAGAGTATTCTTCACTATGATGGGGTACCAGACAACTAAAGCTCCTGCAACTACAATGTTTGAGGCAATTGCATCCTGGTTTGTTCCTCTGATCCACAAAGTCCATTCTTGAAATTCAAAAGATTCCAGCCATGAAATTATGGAGGCTATTTCAGATTCAACACTTGTAAAAATTTGGGCAGATCTGTCTAAGTAGCCACTCGAGTGTTCATTATTAACACTAGAAATAAAAGCAGAACTTGAACTTTCAGGATCTGTTGTTTTCTGACAGCACAAAGGATGTGGTGCAGCCCGTGGTGCGGCACAATGGAACAGAGAACGTGCAGCCATGCGTACATGCTCACTGGGATCTTGCCAAAAGCTTACTAAAAGCTGGAATTGAAGTATATTTAGTTCCAAAATCAATTGTAGAAAGCCTACAACAGGATTTGTTACAAATATTTGTGAAACAATAACAATCAACAATGTCTTTCCAACAGACAAAAAAAGACTAGTGAAAATCTTAATAAGGAATGATTCCCACCATGGAAAATAAATACCGTAAATAGACAGATGAAAATAAGTGATCAATTTGCTAATCAATAGAAGTTAAAAATCTATGGTTTCACTGTTCTGTCTGGTATATCAGATCATTGCCAATAAGATGACAATTCATTCTCCCATTTAAGATATCATATATTCAATTACTGATATAGTAATAGATTAGTAAGCTATTTAGAATAAATCAAAGACATATAAGACTTAGGAGCTCACTATATTTTAAGAAAAAAAAATAGATAGAGAAGAAGCAAACCATTAGCATACTATGCAACCTGGAGTAAAGGAGGCTTTATTTCCGGAACTTTCTCTACGAAGTTTCGTGTATAAAATGCTGCCAATGCACTGCAAGGAGGCAAATGCTTTAAAAATCACCATTATTTCATGCCACAACAACGGTTTAACATCAGGACTAAATGTGTTTTGACAAGGAAAATTATTAAATGAGTGACAGATCTATACTAGTAAGCAATGTTTAAAACTCCATTCTGAAACCTATACTTGTCACTGCTCTTACTTATACATATGATCTATACAAATTGGATGGAATAGTAGACAAGGGCTTGGATAGTGTCTCAATGTATTTCTCATCTAGAAACACGGAGAATAAGATAATGCTGCTCTTGTTTCTTTATTCTATTAGCTTTTATCGAGTAGTCAAGTGCAAGCATATAATTCCAACACATGCTGTGCTTTCACTCTAAATTAATATAGCATATTTTTAATCGTTTGCAATTCTAACATACAATATGATACTTTTTCCTAGTCAGTAGATAATCCCTTAAAACAAAATAGACTAATTACCAATAACTCAAATTTAAATTCAATTATTCTCTATTTTGGTTCTTTTTTACATCATTCTCCTCCATCAAAAAGAACTTGACTTTCCAAATCAGGATCTATGGCACTGCACATGAGCAAAGTGGAGATGCCGTTGTAGATAGTTTGGGTGGTTAATTCTCCAGTTGTTTTTCTAGTAATTAGGGAGCATGGTGACTGCTCATCCTCAATAATCCATCAATCCCACTGTCAGAGTGTCCATAATACACACACTCAATCTAAAGAGTGGACTATGTCACTGATGGAAGTGAAGGAACTACACTGTAGGAGTG
Source organism: Kaempferia rotunda (assembly GCA_037177415.1). Classification (NCBI taxonomy): domain Eukaryota; kingdom Viridiplantae; phylum Streptophyta; class Magnoliopsida; order Zingiberales; family Zingiberaceae; genus Kaempferia; species Kaempferia rotunda. The sequence continues at coordinate 6,953,568 of JBAMIB010000109.1, read as the reverse complement.
TGATATAAAAGCAAACCAATTGACAAGATTCAAAAGTCCTTAGTATAAAAGTCCTTAATATTGAAAATTAGACTAATGTTTTAGGGTACAGAGAAATGAACATATGCATCAGTACTAATGTTCCGCACAATCATAAAGGATCTAGAGAAATGAACATAAAGCTTTTTGAATATAATTTTTGGAAAGCATTTAGAGCAGATATGACAAACACATAATATTCCTTAAATTTATGTGTTGAATTTCATAAGCTTCATTACACAGTGCAATGTTCCTAGCATCAAAATAAATCTATATACTCAGCAAAGTTCTCAAATGACTCAACAAAGTTTGTGCAATGTTCCTGATATCAAAGTGAATCTATATACTCGGCAAAGTTCTCAAATGACTCGACAAGTTCTCAATTGACTCATAAATGGGAAGTGGTAGGTAAAAGAATTTGATTAATAGGTTAAACTTTGGACCTATACACGACTTCAAATAGAATTCAATTAGTAGTCTGATTTCTAAATTGTTATAAGCAAATTCACCAGGAGCCAAAATAGAATCCTAAATACATATTCTTTGCCCACTAAACATCTGACTAAATTTCCTAAACTATGATGACTGACCTGGGTCTATCAGTACGTGGACGGAAAGCAAACATAACTTGAATTAAATGTCATACAGTCTATGAATCTCTTTAAACAATAATTTAGCTATATGTGATGCATTTTTGGTCTTGTTAGGCGGTGACATCTTAAAATCAATATACAACTACTAAGATTTAGTTATGGCTTTAATTAATCCCGGGTAAACCCAAAACAAAGTACGTGCTAATGACTTTCTAGGCTCATGGAGAATCAATGATAGACACATGTGTTACTTAGTTGCCTTGACTGAGTGACACATGTGAATCTATGTTACGATCCAATCAATATCTTGTCACAATGAGCTAGCAAAATTAATCTAGAATCAAGATAGTGGTGTTATTTTTTCTAAAGTGTCTAGTTAGATTACTTGTGCATTTCCCAAACAAGAAAGTCTCTAGACTATTGTCATAGAAATCCATAAACGCATACTAGTTCCTGATCAAAAAATTAAAGATCATAGCGATCCCCATCTCGAACATCAGAGACATATTTATCCCAACAATCAAATCTTATCATTGACGGTGTTCATTGTGTGTAATTTGACCACTACACAGCTCAATGCATCAAAATATTTTTATAATCCACACCAAGTTAATATTTAGGACAAAAGTGTATTTCTAGAGAAATATCCAACCCACTTAACATATTTACTTAGTTTCCTCTTTGATTGGATGAAATTCCGTGTCTTATAGTCGGAGTACAAGATGAGTTCAAGAGGCAATAAGTAGTGATGTCAATGCCTAAGGGCCTAACAATAGTATTGAAATTGAAATAGGTTTGGCTAATCTCAAATAATTCCTTAGCATAGAGATGACTCGTTTTGAGGGAGATATTTATCTCTCACAATATAAGAATGTATTTGATAGCAGAATAGGTATAAACCCTAATAAAGCCAATAAAGCTTTATTGTGACAATCAACCTACGAAGCCTATAGCCTTGAATCACATTTTAATTAAACAATATAAATATTAATCTCATTTCATTGGAGAAAAAAATGCAAGATTATCGTATCTTTTGTTAGTTATAATGATGAGTTAGCAAATTTGCAAACCAAATCGCTAAGAGGGCTTGCAATTGAATATATTTATAATAACATAGGTTTTTATAATATAATTGAACTAGCTAAAGGGAGAATGTCATAAGATAATTGGGCTCGTATATTTGTAAGATACAAGGGTCCATTTTTAATATTCCATATTCATAATAATATTGAAATATAAATAGAAGGATTACCTAAGGTCATGTGGATTAATTCCTTTAATAATAACGACTCTAAAGTTTATTAATCAACACATTCAATTTATAATTTTTCATATAAAAAATATATGTCAATCATTTAATAAACAATATATAATAATATCTAAAGTGTCCATCACAAAAATAATAAAATAAAATAAAGTCTCCATCACTTATAAAACAAGTTGAAACTTATGAGTTATATGGTACCAAATATGCTAGCTTAAGTTTGAAAGTCAATCTAGTTCAATTTAATGATCCAAAATAAGCCAAGATTTTTATCTGCATAATGTAGGTTACATAAGCTATGTGCAATTTATATGTGATCTACTTCTAAATGGATCAAGGTGGCCACATATAACCTAGACGAGCACATTTTAGAACCATTAAGGGGAATGTTGAAATTAATATTTCCACATTAAATACTTACTCATTAGACGTTATGTTAGAGTCCTATAGTGGTTCTCTTCAAACTTATAATGATATTCACTCTCACAACTAGGTGTTATTTCAATGTTTCATGGATGAAACAGATGTCTAATTGTCTTTTGATTAACATAACGCAATCTTATTCCTCTCAACTAGGTTTTTTAACAAACATGTCACACTGAAACAGTACAGTACAGAGCCTTTCAAAATCTTCATGTCGATACATGGTACATGGTGGTGCATATCTAGTGAGACAATACATTTATACCTTCTGTTATAATAGAATATTAAGAAATCTTAAGTTCATTGTCCTCTAGTTTCACATGCATGGATAATATTTGATTCATCAAGTCAATAATTAGCTTGATGCTCTAATGAAAGCATACCCAACACAAATACCTGAACGTATAACATCTTCAAAGAAAATTTTCACAGTGGGCAAAAGAAAACAAACCTGCTAGCTGTTGCACAAGTATGTGATATAGTGATCATGCGCTGTGCAAGAGATACTATTGTTAAAGATCTCATTGCAGAGAACTCATGTGAGGACTTCCAAAGCTGAAAAAGAGAAAGATAACTCAGATAAGCTAATAAGAGTAAAACTAAGAAGCTAATAAAAGTGCTAATCTGAAGCAATTACCTTGAGAGTACTGCATAAGCCAGGGAACATCAATGTTAGGGATCCTCTATCTCCTATCACTCCAGCACCTATACGACAACCTTCTGGTTTACAAATGTGCATTTCATCCTCTAGTACTTTGTCTAATTCATCGTCAACATCCCATAGATGCAGAAAACATAAACTGAATCTAAGTATATGTCCTTCAAGTGACCCTTTTATAAGTCTGCTATCAGGTCCTTGAGAATTAAAAGTAGAAGATTTGCAGTGACCACTTGGCTCGGTGATATCATTTTCAGAAACTTGAACATTCATTTGCTTATCACTGTTTTGTTTAGAGAGAGGAACCATAAGAGAAGAAAGATCAAATTTCAACACTGCAATACCAGGGAATGGACAAGAACATTTCACAGGATGCTTCTTTCTGCTAGCCCTTTGTGATTTTGTTTGGCTTGTAGAGATATCACTTGCTAAATCGTGATCAACATCACATGTGGCTGGAGTATGCATCAAAATTGGCTTCCTTGACTTGGTGTTCTCTAGCTGATTAGTACTGCTGTCGAAAGAATCCATACTCCTATGAGATTTAACAATTTTAGGCAAGATTGCACCAGCCTCTGGTTTTGCATTGGATAGTGAAATTATTGCATCTTTAGGAGCTGAAAGATGCAGCGAAGATGCTGAAGTTGTACCACCTAAAATGGTTCCAGTAATAGAGTTTTTATGGATGCCTTTACAGAAATGATCAAACATTGATTGAGATGCTGTCCCCCTGATAATCCGCTCTCGAACACCTGTTTTCACATCCCAAAGATATAAAACACTGACAGCATCTGATAGTGACTGAAGGTTCCTACACAGACATGCCACATATCCTTTTGTGCTGTCCCATGCAACCATAGATGGATAACTGGGATGCCCAGGAAACATTCTTTCAACTTTCAAAGTCTCCAGTGAAACAAGAGCTACACAACAATCTTCTCCAACAGACAAGAAGCAATTATTCCAAGGATGACAGGTCCAAGTTGGTGGCAATATAATTTGCCTAATAGGAGCTACATGCTGATGCATTACTAAAATAAGGTTACCTGTATCCATATTCCATATTCGAGTTGTGCAGTCCATACTTCCAGAAATCAAAACATTGTGAAAAGTAAGCCCCTCTGAATATGCAGCCATACGATGTGCAGCCAAACAAAGAACAGCACCTGTGTGCCCGTCAAATACACGATCAGAAATTTGCAGATAATTGGAATTATTTGATCTTCCAGGACAAGAATTCTCCCCATGAAACACATTTACAAATTCGCATATTTCTATCTGACCATTATAGAAACCATAAACTACAGCATATGGGCCATATAAGTCTTCAGAAAGGACCATCGAAGATGAGACAGCATTATTCACTCCACTGCTACCATCACCGTACTTGCCAGATGAACCACTAGAGTCTCCGAGGTAACTATCCTGGATGTTTTTCTCTGTGCCTTCTCCCACCGCATTCATGCATGCAAACGCTGGTTCAACAGAAAAATTGCCTTCGCCAAGCATTTCTGTAGCATATGGTCTACCATCTACCATTCCTTCTGATTTTGCAATGGACCAATTTGTGATCTCAGGTTTCCATACTAAAGAACCACCAACTCTGAAGCATAATGATTCTGCACGAACTAGACATTGATTTAGTTGACAGAAATGAACAGATTTATTCTCATCGAGCATATCAGGGTTTGCTGGAATTTCACACAGAAGCTGAAAATTGAATGTAACATCTGAGATCGAAACCATATATACCACTCCTGCACCGGTATTGCTCCAAACAAAAAATCTGCTGGTAAACCCATCAGCCAAATCCTCGGGCTCTGACGGATTTTGTCCATCTTCTTCTCTGAGAAACATACCTCCAATCAGTAGTGACTTCTTAGAAGAGTATTCATTGAGGAGGGAGCTACCAGCTAAATGGATCTCACCTACGGTGGCACCATCTTTAACCAACTTGAACACACAGTAATCCGTCCATATAAGTGCCAAAACTTTCCCATCGATGGAAACTGCCACTGCTACGGCGTTTGGTTCGTCCAGAAAACTCCTTCCGGAGATAGATGTAGTGGCATCGGAAGACGAGTCTCTTTGCGGGGATGTGGTTTCTTCACCGTCGTGTTCTTTCTCGGAAACCCTAAAAAAATTTGTCTTTCCATGCCCGTCAACCAAGATCGCTTCGTGCCTCTTCTGTCCTCCACCATCCGACAACGGAATCACCAGCATCGACTTCACAGGACCAATTGGCAAGCTTCCGTGGAAGACGGTCCGAAGCACGTTCAACGACCAAGAATCGACTAGGACCACAGCACAGCTCAAGCCCTCGTGCGCGTGGTGACCAACGGAGTCGGGAGATGTGCAGATGATGCACGCGTATCGCGGAGATGAAGGCAGTGGCGATACAAGAGAAGGAGACCCTGCCCAAGGCGGAAGCTTTCTTCTGCGACGGCATCGTCCGCTCCCAGCGGTCCAGACACAGAGGACGCCATCGGTGCAGGCACTCAGCAGAGCTTTGGCGCACTGCAGATCGGACTCGGAGGATGAGCAAGGGGAGAGATCGGAAATGGTCGAGGCGTGTCCGCAGAGCAAGGCCACGGGTCGGATCTCGGGAAGGGCAGCGAGGCTCCACCAGACGATGGAGCCATCGGATTCACCGGTGTAGAGGGCGGGAGACGGGCGGTCGAGGACGAGAGCTGCGGTAACACGGTGAGAGGGAGGAGCTGCAGGCCAAAGGCACGCGGCCGACGGGCACTTCATCCGGCGCCGGTGGCCGTCGTCTCCGTGTTTGAGGCTTCCTTCACAACTCTGCGAAACATCGCTGGTTCATTCCACCGACAAGGAATGGACCGGCTACTTGAGCCGGACAGTTCGGCCCTTGGAACTGCTACGGGTGACGTCATCCTATTCGAACCCCAGCATTGAACATGGCAAAGGCCCGTTCAAAAAGCCCAATAATTATCGGATCCGGTTGAAAACTGATAACCCGAACCCTCGTGAACCCATGAAACTAGAGAGGTAAAATTCGGATTTTTTTTTTTCAGAATTTATCTGTTTTTTTAACGAATTTACACGTGGCTCGAATTAAATGTTCTTCAAAATTAGAACATGTGTTTCATAAATAATTTTTTTTAAAACCAACAAATAATTTTATATATTAAATTTAACTAACAAATTACACAAACTTAAAAAAAAAAATTTCAAACTCATTAAAAAAAGAAACCAATAAAATAGTTATTCATTTCAAATTTAATTCAATTATCTTATAAAAAAATTTAAATAATATAAAATTAAAACTCAATTATTTTATCAAACAAACTTAAACAATATAAAATTTAACTCAATTTATCCCATTTATATCTTGAAACTAGGCATCACTATCATCCATTGCACTAATCGAGCGTTGAAAGTCGAGGAAAC
>JBAMIB010000109.1:6917657-6937697 GCA_037177415.1 Kaempferia rotunda | reverse complement strand
CGCCGCCGGCCGATCGCCGCCGCTGGTTGTCGCTGCCGCCGTCGCAGCCGGTCGATCGCCGCCGTTGCCGATCGATCGAGGTCGCAGGATATTTTTGTCATTTTATAATAATATGAATTATATTTCTTATAAAAAATAATGAACACTAAACAAAAGAATGTAATCAACCTTGTAATCTGAATTATATATAATTTTTTCACCCAATATAATAATATAATATTAATTACATTATATTATATTATAAATTTAATTACATTACATCATATCAAACACATATTAAGTGAGAGCACGGTCCAGCTTCAACCTGTCTGCAACCGTCCCTACCCGAGTCATGCACAATAATGGATGCAATAACTTATATTTTACAGTTAGTTTACAATAATGAATAACTAGATATATCTTAGTCCCACGTGGGCCCCCAGATATCGCTTTTCCTCGAGATTTGAATTTTGATAGGTTAGACGGCTCCCGTGTGCCCCTAGCAAAAGTGATAGAGGGGGGCCACCTCCACATGGACCCCACTGCTCCGCTTTATCGTGCATGTTGGGCACGCACGAGAGACGTCCAACATATATAACTTTTCCTCAGGATTGGAGTTGTGATACGTCGGCCACCTCCCGTGCGCGCCTAGACTACGTGACAAAAAGAGGATGCTGCATCCCACTGCCCACCTCTGTCCTGTAGACGTGCACGAAGCCCAACATATCACTTCTCCTCAAGATTAGGGTTATTATACGTTGGACGTCTCCTGTGCACACCAGCGTACGTGAAAGAGGGAGGGCACCCCACTACTACCCCCTCTATCATGTAAATTAGGCATATAGTTATTTATTTCTACTGTATTGATATAGAGAGAAACTGAATAAGATACTGGAGCGAGTGAAATACATTTTACCTCTTTGTATACTAGGCATGCATAGGAGGCACCCAGCATATGACTTCTTAAGTTTAGAGCTATGATATGTTGGGTGTCTCCCTTGCGCAACTAGCATACATAGCTGAGCGTGATTCCGCCACAAGAGCCTTACCGTCACCTTCTGTCACGTATACTAGGCACGCACAGGAGATACCCATTCCTCAAAATTATTTAAGACATACAAAATCAGAAAAAAAAAAAAAATATACATCTAAAATTGTTAACAAATTGAAAGTAATATTGACTTTTCATTAAAGAGTTAAAAGTAGAACGGTATATTTTGATAGAAAATACAAAAATCATTAAAACTTGTATTTGTCGATTAGAGTATGAAACACAATTGGAATATGAAAAATATAGTCGTTTTGATCCAGAAGGCCTTGCTTGGCATCTGTCTCTCTTCCACAAACTTCACAAATCACTGGTTTTTTTTATTAAGGTATTCAACTTTTCAAACCATTAATTTAAGAGTCATCAATCCAACCTTATCAAAAAATTTCACCAACAGGATAAATCCAAAATACGAATAGCACGTCGCTCGGCAGCCAACGTCCCAGGAAATTAATACGTACTGTGTTGCAGTTAAAAATTGACCCATAAGAACCTAGTTAACCGCGAAGGCTCCTTGCCCATAGCCCGGGGGCACACACACCACTAGTCCAGTGTTACCGTGTTTGATGTATGTGAATTTTGCATGATTGTTTAACTCAAATGAAGCACAATGCAATCAAAATGCGAAGCTGATGCAGCACTAAAAGTTTTTCAGGTCACCAGCTACCATTTGTACCAATGAAAGAGGATAGGATATCTCTGGCGACTAATTTAATAGCAAGGAGAATTCTACAAATAAGAAATACAGGGGATCCTCAAGATAGGTAACGGACAAAGTTCATGACCAGTTAACATAAGCCTTAAGTAAAATTTTCAAAATATAGCAAGTGAAAAGTAAACCATACATGATCCTGAAGCATTTCAGATTCCTACCTTGTGTTGTAAAGTGCACAGGATAAGGTTATAGATAAGCAGCATTTTTTGTGTTTCTGCTATGGATTATGGTAGGCCTGATGAACCATAACTTGGGAACAAGTTTTTTAGAGATTATCAACTGTTTGTCCGTCTTAAAATGATTGCATAATTATCAACCATAAATGCTAAAGGCATCCATCATAATTGATAATAACAGGCAACTAGTCTATATTTGATTGTTTCAAGATAATTGAAACTTTATTAAAAAAAAAAAAGACAAACAAACAAAAGAGGAACCAATAGAAGCGCGATCAGACTTCAAGTCATACAAAAAAGATCAATATAACAAGAGTAAGCTAATTAATTGGTATCAAAAAAGTATTCATCATACAACTGGGAAGGGTAAAGATCGGTTGACCTGTAAACTTCAACTTTAGAATATTTAGTGATCAACAATTGTCAGTTGACCATTCCAATGATACGAGTCCAGAAGACAAGGAAATTGAGAGAAGCAAACTCTCACAGTTGGATAACTAGAATTGGACCGTGCAACACGTTATAACAACCTACACTTCTTGTCCTGATGCAGGTGATGAAGGATGCAAGGCTCACATCTTAAGGGAAACCAAACAAGAATCGACTTGGCATTTGCATGATTAAATGAATGAAAAACATGAAAGACACTGAATTTAATGTGACTGGTGAAAGACAAGACCTAAATCCATAAGAATAGGAGGAAATTTCAAGAGGTATAAATCTTAAGGTTTTTTAGAACTTCACTGGTATCGAGTACAACTCTCAAACACCTAAGGCAAAAGCTGACAAGAGATCATAGGTTTTCCTATCTAACATTCTCAAACCTATAGAAAAATAGATAGGACTACATCTACTATGCTTATGTTCCATTCAACAATAATGACAAACTTAATCACATTTTAAGGCATTTTGAAATCAACTAAAATATAATTACACTTGGCTTGTTCAACTTTAAATATAAATCCAGCAATTACAAAATCAATTGAATTCAAATTTAAAGCAACAATTTTCAAAAATATCACAAACATCTCAACTAATGATCATACACCTTTTAAATACTTGAATGAATCTCATGCATTAAATTGGAGAATTTGTTCTTGTATCATGTTTGCTAAGATTAATCTTATAATTATCCAAAGTCCAATAATATTTTCAAGATATCTAGTATTGTAATTGATTCCTTGATATGTGCATAAATATATCTACCGGATATTATCCTTAGACTGATACAAATAAAGCTATAACAAGTTTGAGTACCACACATGCATACATCCCAGTTTCTCCAATTCGAATGCCACTTGGCCTTGCTATTGTGAGTCCTTCAGTTGGTGCATTTCCTCTCCCCCTACTCTCTTTTTAATGTTTTATCTCCACTTTATGACTGGCAGACGATATTAAAGAATGAGTAGTGGTAAGTTTCAGATACTCAGGCCAAACAAGCATTGCCTCAATTAGTACTGAAACCACATCACACAGGAGACTTAGTGATATTTCCCTACTTTCAATATCGTATCAGTATCATAGGTGACTAAAATGATACATTTCAGCCATGTAGACCAATACACACTTGAAACCGTGATCACAACACTAGTCCTTTTCAATTGAAGGAACTATGTGGTTCATGTGAAGATGTATAGGTTAATTCCATAAAATTATATATTTTCCATGTGGGGTAAAATTCATTTTCATTTTTGTTTCTAATTTGGCATTTATAAAGAAATTGAAGTCCTTATGTTTAGGGAAATACAGTGCAAAATCCATAAGAAAGAAAGAAATGAAAATTTTTATTTTTATTTTTATAGAGCATAAAAATGTAAATAAATGGTTTGCTTTCATAAAATGGTTATTTTTTGTGAGCTATTGCTTAAGTTTAGGTTTTCCAACAGAAACAGTATACCCCAATCCATCATGTGATTAAAAAAATATTGGTGTTGAAGTGGATTAGTATTGAATACTTGGATTTGATTGCTGGAGGATCATTTTGTCAAAGTAATGGTTTTCCGACTCAGCAATTGACAGTTCTATAGCATGTAACTTTTTATTTTTCTTAAGGTTTAATCCACCCCACCAATAGTGTGCACCGAGGTCCTACAAATTTTATTTAAGATACAATGAGATTGTTCGCTCTTCTAAAACTTGTGCTATCAAGGAAGAGCCTAGTCCACACTCGAAGACAAGGTCTTCGAGTGCAGAAATCTAGCAACCGAAACTTTGTCTACGAGAGGAAGAAGGATGTTGCTCGGAGCGACAAAAGGGATTGTGTGATGTGAATTCACAATTGCATTTAAAGTGATTTTACCTAGTCCACTCCTAGCCCATATATAGATGGGCTCGTGCCCTGCGGTTGGGTTGTGCCTTGAATGATACTTATTCAGATTTGGGTCATCATATCACTTACTCACAACACTAGGAAGCAACTAGATATTTTGGTGCACACAGACCATTAACGGACCAACCATCCTATCTAATGAAAAAGTGTGTTTCCCACATGTGCTCATGTGTATCAAGAAGGTCTCATCTGCGATGTGCTCAAGTGCACCATGCAAATGGCATATTACGCTTAATGCACACGAAAACACGATATTGTACACCTTTTACAAGCCTTGCACATTACTCAAATACATCATGTGCAAAGCACTCAGTGCCTCCGCTAAGTCCACCTTACCAAGACATAATTTTATATAAGAATCTATATTTTAAATCCTCAGTATTGCTGTAATTCTAGATGTGGACTAGAGTCCCCCCATGAGAATCTCAAGATCTTCAAGAGCTCTATTTTTCTTCTTCTTTCTCTATGTTTTGACAACCTTTTCAAAAGTAATTTTCATTTTGAAAAATCCCAACACAATCAAAGTACAATTTGGTACTCTCTATACATATATGATATTTCATTATTAACATATATGACACTTTAGAATACATTTCTCTATCCGCCTCTTCAAAGTTTATGATAACCATGTACCTTAAAAAAGATGCTAGTTTTATTACAGTTTACTTGTACTAAGTAAACATAATTCAATATTACCAAGCTTTTGGTTTTTGATGAAAACCCATACTTCTTAAGATGAAATCCATACTCTATGACAGATTTTCAATCGACAAAGAGACAAAAATTTTATAATGTTCTAAACAACAACAATAACAAATCCTAAAGCATTGATGGATATGCAATCCCAAAATGCATTCTCTATTAGTTTCTATCTAACTTTTAAAACTACAGTGTTGGGTTCCATTAAAAAAAAAAAGCAACACTCAGAAACCTACAGTGGGGCAAGATGAATCACCTGGTTAATCCGCCAGGTTTTGTCATCAAATTTCTACCTCCTCCTGCGGTCAGCCGCGAACTGTGCCAGCGGAGCAAGTTCCGACAGAGGCGTCGAGATCGGAGTCTGCACCGGCGTCGGCAGCGGTGAGTTCCGGCAGACGGGGCAGGAGGCATTGAGCTGGAGCCACACGTCGACGCAAAGGAGGTGGAAGCAGTGGCCGCAGTCGGGCAGCATCCGGAGCATCTCCCCCTCCCGGTACTCGCAGAGGCAAATCGAACAGAGGGGGTCGCCTCCCTTGGCCGCCGTGAAGGGGAACTTAGGGTACGATCTGATTGCCGCCTGGTCGAGCCCGGACGCGCGGCCGCCGTCGGCGTCGTCCTCGGCGACGAATATTATCTGTGGAAGAGTAATGGAGTCGTTGGGTAGAGGGTCAGTGGTAGGGTTTGGGAGGCGGCGGCGGCGGAGGCAGAGGTAGAAGGCGAGGAGGGCAGAAAGGAGGAGGAGGAAGAGGGAGATGGCGAGGAGGCGGGGGAGGGCGACGAGCAGGGAGGAGGAGGAGGAGGCGGCGGCGGCGGACATGATGCAGGGGAGAAGGGTGGCATCGTTGGAGTGGGAAAGGGTCGCCGGCTGCGTACTAGAGGAGGTCGGTGGAAGTCTCCCGGCCAAGCATTTAATGAGCATGTGACCGATAGGGACCCATACGACAGCTTCCGCCAATAAAACTGTTTTTTTCAGGGATTTGTTTTTTAAAATAAAATAAAATATCACCATTCCTTTTTTTTTTTTTTTTTTGTCACCGAATAAAATACATCAAAAACAATAACAACAACAATTAAATGAAATCGACTATTCGAAGCCTCTCATTCAAATTTTATCCTATTTTATTATTATTAATTAAATCTTTTTCAATATATCTAAAAACCCTAAAACGGTTATATATATTTCCTTTACCTACCCTTTCGATTCAATCCATTGGAAGCACCAAGGAAGCATTTCCTTCCTTTGGGTTGCACTGAAAGATGGAAATTGTTCTCTCGTCTGCATCCACCAACACAGTGCAAAGAGTGTACAATCTTGGTCCTGACATTTTAGCCAAACACAGTTGATCATCAGTCACACACAACATACAATTAATTATACAAAGGCAAGTCCATACACCATAAACCATATCATTCATTACCTGTCATGTAGATTGGATACTTTGCATCCTCAGAATCCCCTAAAATTGAAAGTATTTCTTCTTTTGTTTCTTTTGGAAGTTGAGCTGCTCTTCTTTGCCTACTGATAGAGTTCTCATCTTCAACCTTCAGCAAAGCACAATGGTTTAGTAGTTACGTTCCACACAACATGCAGATTAAGTAAGTATAACTTCACCATTTTGTTGCCTGCCTGATTGACTTCAAGATGGAGATACATGTTTGCATGGAATAATGGTGTTTTCTTGACTTCGTGAACCGAGTGGCGATTTCTCGATGCCGTCTCGACGTTCAGTATTCGTCGAGTTCTCAGATCCACCAAGTTGTAACTATGTCCAGTGGCAATGTTGGATGAGCAAACTCTCTGTAAAGGAAAAAAAAAAAGGAATTTTCATATCAGAAATTGACTAACTCAAAGCTGTGTGTTCATAACACATTGACAATTTACATTCAGGGCATCTTCAAGATTGCTAGCTTCAAGTAAATCTCTCGATATGAAATTCCGTCCAATGCCGCCGCCTCTTGTGATCTCTTCCGACTTCGGGGGTACCGAATTCAGTGTAAAGGCCTAGTTCATGTGGCTTTGGCCATTGTAAGGTTACTCAGGAACCAAAGCTTGTGCAAACCAGAGAAGAACTAGTGAAGGATGTTACAATGCCATTGCTGTTGAAGCCAAATGCGCAGCTCGGTAGCTCGCCTGCGTATGAATACGCGACGAACGACAAGCCGTCCGGCAGCCGAGCCCTCACCATGAAACTGCACAATGTTTCAAGAGCATCAAAAATCACATTTTGCAACAAATTCTTGCTCCAGAGCCGTGTGACCTACGTGTGGCCGACCAAAGCCGCATTTGCATCTTCGTTGTGTGCGGCGACGGCCATCGAGTCATTCACCACGAGAACGTCCGAGCAATCATCTTCAGCAGCAACCTCTTCCTTGGAAGCGAAAGGAATCAACTCCTTTCGGAAGTTCAGCAACAGTATCTGCCGCCATGGACAAATGCAATGAGATTTGATTTGGGGAAGGATACAACGAGGAGTAGATCAGGCGAAATGTCTACATGAAGAATCGGCACTCCGCTTCCGCCGGAGATCCCGAGCAGCTCCTGCCAGTACCTTGGATACCTCTGCCGATTCGCGACGCAGATGGATTCCAGGAGGGGCTCAGCTTGAGGGGTTCGGGCAAAGGGGAGGAGCTGGTGCTGCAGAATCTGGTCTTGAGCGACTCTGCTCTTGATCATGGCCGAGAAGTTCTGGCCGGTGAGGAAGCCCATGTGGTAGGGTTCGTCGCAGGGACCGACGTCGAACACCTCGAGTGCGGCATTGGCGGTGCTTGAACCAGCAGCAGCGGGACGATGATCATCCATGGCCACTCTTATCTCTTCTTATCTTTTTATCTATTTGTCTTTCTGTAGGATTGAAATATAGGCTGGGCTGGGCCGAACCCATTCAGTTGGCCCACTCTTTGGATAGAAGTTGGCTGTTATATAAAATATTATTATAAGGATAAATATAAAAACAAAGTCCCAAGTTATATAAATTGCCAAAAGAGGTCTCTTTTATAAAAACAATTAAAGAATATTTTATTATCTAAAAAGTAAAAATACTCCTTATTCCGGTTTTACCGTGCCGTTATTAGAGCTGTCACCTTAGGTTCGACCCGTCGGGTTGGTCCGCCCCGCCAAACAATTTAAGCGGGTTGGGTTAAAATTTTATCAATCCAAGCTCGCCGTGGGTCGACCTGCCTAGGCCCGCGACCCGCACGGGTTGCCCCGCGACGGGTTGGGTTGGCCCGAGGGTTGAAAAACTCATGTAAGTCAAATTTTATGTCAATTTATTATGATTCTTAGTTATAATTTTAAAAATAAAAATATTACTTTTCATGTCATATGTATTCTTATTTGTATATATTTATATTTAAAATATCAAACAAACTCTGAAAATAATTAGGGGGTGTAGATGGAATTTTCCTCTGAAAATATCAAACAAACTCTTGAGTCCCCCCTGCCCTTCTTCGTCTTAGGTCCTCTCGAGCCATACACTTTGCGAAAAACCTAGTCGCCGTCGGCGAGATCGCTGCTGCTGTCGCCAGGTTCAGGCGATATCGCCACCGATTTCCCCGTCTCGTGCGATCAACACTTCAGCGAAACTAAAGTGCCAGCGAGCTCTGGTTGATTTCCCCGCCTCGCACTTTTATTATTATTATTTTTTCCCACTTTTCTTGTTCTCGAGTAATTCCTTTTGAATTCGGTTTCGTGTATCTCCGTTATACTTCTTGTTCTTCCTAGGTTGATTTGACTGTCAAATAATTGAAATCAAATTGAATTTTCTCCTACTTGATCTCGAATTTGTGAAATTAGGGTTTTTTAGTTTGCGTTGAACACTCTAGGTTTTGGTGTGCTTGCTCCGTCGAATTTTACTTTTTTTTTTATTGATAAGTTTCGAGTCCTTGTGCTATTTTTACCGCGTCTCTCTTTTGTTTTCTCGCCCACTCCTACTCTTTTTTTGAATACCAATTGGTTTATCTGTTTCATTTTACAGCATTGGTGATGGAGTTTTGATTTCTGGGCGAGACAATACTCTTGAACTGTTCTACAGCTCTTGATCTTCTTGACTTGTGAGTTCTAAGGATGGTTGATTTGGAGATGGGTGAGATTAGCTTGGAACGGAATGAAGATGATAGAGCAACACGCAGAGATGATGCTGGTGGATTGAATGATGATGCGGAGACCAACAATGTTAGCAAGGAGAAGTCCAGAGAGTCTGAAAGGCACAGAAGCAAAGACGGAACTAAAGCAAAACGAGAAGATAGGGATTATGGAAGTAAGGGAAGGGAAAGGTCCAAAGAAAGAGTGAGTGAAGATTACACTGCCAGAGATTCTGATAGATATGATGCAAGGGATAGGGATAGATCAGAGAGCAATAGGGACAGAAGGAAAGAAGAAAGATCACAATATGGGAAACACAGAGATCATGACAAGGATCGAGACAAAGACAGGAGCAGAGATAGGGTTCGCGAGGAAGAACATAACCGTGATAAATACAGGGAGAAGGATAGAGGAAAGGACCTTGGTAGAGAGAGGGAGCGAAGTACTGATCGGGAATATGAGAGAAGTCGGGATCATGGAAAAAGTAGAGTAAGAGAACGAGAGAATGACACTGAGATTGAGAAGGAAAGGGAGGTGGTGCGAGATCATGATCTGGCGAAGGACCGTGATCATGATAGGAGTAAAACTCGTGATAGAGAATCAGAAAGGGAAAGAAGAAAAGAGATAAATATTGGGAAGGGAAAGGCTAATAAAAACAGGGAAAAAGAAAAGGATCATGACCGAACAAAGGACAAAGAAAGAGAGAATACTAAAGATCGAGGAAAAGATAGGGATAGAGACCGGGAAAAAGAAAGAGACAAGAGTAAGGAAAAGTTGAGAGAGAAGGAAATTGATAGAATTGTGGAGCCTGATCGAGTTCAACCAAGAACAAAGGATAGAGAAAATTGGGCAGCTGGAGCTAAAGAAAGTGAGAAGAATGATCGAATACAATCTAATATCGAAATTGATAGGCTTGATGCAAGGGAGGAAGAAGCTGTTTGGACTGAGAGTGACACCCACGAAATGTCTAAACACAAGAACCAGCAAATTGACAAGCTGGCAGAATTTCCATCAACCTCAGTTCTTGAGACGAGGATAACAAGGTAAACACTCCCTGGTCACCATCACTTAAGGATTTGTTCCAGTCCGCACTGTATTTGGTTGCTTTCTATCTCTTTTTCTATTATTTCACTAATCAATTTCATGGGAGTAAGCCCAATTTTATTCTACACTAGTCTCATTCTTAAGAATGTATATTTATGCTTACACTTATGAAATTCTAAAAGTTGGCCCAGTCTACATCCTTTTTTAGGCCAGATTGTTTATTTGAATTGATAGATAGGCATTGTCGGGCACATACTCCTAGTCTTTTTATGTGCTGTAAACCAAGGGACCTTGTTAACACTTTTCTTTATTTTTTATTTTTTTGAAAGTTTACGTTTAACAAACAGAAGTAGAGCAATTTTTTCATTACTAGATCATGATTGAGCCATCATATTCTTAATTTAAATTTTCATTCAAGCTGATAGTATGACTTCATTGTCTTGTTTAGTATGAATTTTCTTGATGCTTGGACTAAGCTGTAACTTCCTTGTCTATGTTTTCCTTTCTTTTTCTTGTTAATAGTGAGTTTATGCAGTTAGTTCAGCTGGTTGGCTCAAAATATGGTTAAGCAGTCTCTATTTCCAGTCAGTCAAAATTATTTCAATTGCACAGAAGATTTTTATTACAAGTATGAGAACTGACAAAAGGAGTTGCAAAAATTGTCATTCCTCTCGTCTTGAGGCTTATTTATTTAGCTTAAATTTATTTTTGTAATTGAATGTTCCTGTAGGAGTTTTTCTCAAATTATGACATTTTTGTGGTAGAGGAAACAGTTATTTTCTACTAAATCCTTATATGTAATTCTCATTTCATATGAACACCCTCTGAACATGCACACATCTAATATCAATGTTGTCCATTCAGGATGAAAGAAGAAAGAATGAAGAAAAAATCTGATGGTGATTCTGATATACTAGCATGGGTGAGCAAGAGTAGGAAGCTTGAGGAGAAGAAGAATGCTGAAAAGGAAGCTCTACGGCTTTCAAAAGTTTTTGAGGAGCAGGTTTGAATCTCAATGCTAGAGGATTTCCACTGTTTTTTTTTTTTAATTTTTTATTATTTCTAATGTAGTTACATATTGCAATCTTGATTTGTCTTAGGATAATCTCCTAGCCGAGAGTGATGATGAGGAACAAGCTGGAAACACACAAAGTATTGTTCCTTAACGCTGGACATGTTACACTTTTTTTCAAGACACATTATTTATCGAGTATATAGATCTAACATACTGTGTTAATGCTTGGTACATCTGCTACAGATCTAGCAGGAGTTAAAATTCTTCATGGGCTTGATAAAGTAATTGAGGGTGGGGCGGTTGTTTTGACACTTAAAGATCAAGATATTCTTAGGGATGGTGATGTCAATGATGGTACGAGTTTATTTTTCCACTGTTGAGGCTTTATCTCTTTTGAATTAGTATTCCATACATTTTTAATTAACTACCTATACTACAATAGAGATTGATATGCTTGAGAATGTGGAGATTGGGGAGCAGAAAATGAGAGATGCGGCCTACAATGCTTCCAAAAAGAGAACTGGACTATATGATGATAAGTGAGTGTTTGGTGCTTTTTCTGGATTTTTTTTTTAATTCTGATTTCCTTCATAACATTCACCTAAAATTGTAGGTTTATCGATCAATCAGGACCTCAAAGAGCAATTCTTCCACAATATGATGATCCCATGGAAGATGAGGTATCTTATTTAGTTGAAGCTTGTATATATTTAATATCTGGGTAGTATTTACTTAGTATTTTTTACTTATTCTTCATTTCCTTTATTTTAAGGGAATATCATTGGATGAAGGTGGGCGCTTTACTGGTGAAGCTGAGAAGAAGCTCGCAGAGGTGTGCTATGTTCCCATTTTAAAATTACGATTTTTTAGCACTATAAGCCCTTTTTTTAGCACTATAAGGACACACAGTCCTTCCACATGAAGCCTTCATTTTCTTTTGTCGGGATGGATATACTCTTTTTGTGTTAGGTGATATAGCACAACGGATGAACAAACACAATCCTCATCAAGCGGAGTAAACTCTCAAGGAAGAAAAGTGGAAATTCAATTAATTCAAGATAAAATTACAGGACTCTATACTCCTTTTATAGAATTGACTTAATAACAAATATGGAAATAAATATGTTAAGGAAAAAAATGATAATTTAGTAGGGATTATAATTAAATCTCTATTTATTGCTAAATAGAAAATACTAATTACCAAATAACAAACAAATCAAATCTCTAATTATTATATTTACTTTATTCTTCAGTTTGTGTGTGTTTTGTTGCTGAAGTGCTAATTTGGAATCATCTTCAATTTCAATTTTTTTCTAAGTGTTGACTATTTTGATGATTTATTTCCTTATCTGCATTACTAGTTATCAACTGATAAACTTAAAACTGTCAATCAAATTCAATTTCTAATTCTGCAACATTGATAAAATCAGTTTGCCTATTTGACAATCTTCTTCGTTTTTATTGTTTTCAGCTACGCAAGAGGATCGAAGGTGGTGGCTCTGTCCAGAAAGGCTTTGAAGATCTGAGAGCTTCAGCAAAAATTACATCAGACTATTACACTCCTGAAGAATTGCTTCAGTTTAAGAAGCCAAAGAAAAAGAAATCTCTGAGAAAAAAAGAAAAGTTAGATTTGGATGCCATGGAAGCAGAGGCTGTTTCTGCTGGTTTAGGAGCCAATGATCGTGGTTCGAGGACCGACTCGAGAAGGCAGGCTGCCAAGGAGGAAAAGGAGAAAATTGAAGTTGAAATAAGAAACAGAGCATACCAGGTAGCATATGAGAAAGCAGAAGAGGCTTCAAAAATTTTGCGTCATGAGCAAACCTTAACATTCAAGTCTACAGAGGATGAGGATACTGTCTTTGGTGAAGAGTATGAAGATCTACAAAGGTCTCTTGAACAAGAAAGAAAACTTGCTCATAGAAAACAGGGGGAAACTGCTGCTTCTGGTCTTCAGGCTGTTGCTCTTTTAGCTACCTCTAGTAAAGAACAAGAACATTCTCAGAGCCAATACACAGGAGAACCACAAGAAGAAAAAGTTGTAATTACAGAAGTTGAGGAGTTTGTTCTTGGTCTTCAACTTACACAAGGTATTTGCTATCCTAATCTTCCATATTGGATTTTTATCAGAATAAATGCATGAACAAATGAAATGGCTCTTTTGTGGAACTGGACCTTTATTCCCCATGTAGTCTTTCTTTTCCCTGTTTGTCTTTATTTATTCATCTTTGTTTTGCATAATCAGGAGCCCAGAAACCTGAATCAGAAGATGTTTTTATGGATGATGATGATTCTCCCATCTCTGTCGATACTGAAACAAAAGGTGATGATGTTGGATGGACCCAAGCGGAAGAAACCATAAAAGCTGAAGTTTCTGATAATGAAAATACGGATGATGCTTCTCCAGATGAGATTATTCATGAGGTTGCTGTAGGAAAAGGTTTATCAGGTGCACTGAAGTTACTTAAAGAACGAGGTGCACTTAAGGAGACCATAGATTGGGGTGGCAGAACTATGGACAAAAAGAAAAGTAAACTTGTCGGGATTTATGACAATGAAGGGACAAAAGAAATCCGAATTGAGAGGACTGATGAATTTGGCCGTATAGTAAGTTCACTCTTATGATTTCCTTTTCTTGTCAATTTTCTAGCATAACAAGACATTCAATTTGTCCAATTGTCTTATGGAATCATTGGTATTAGATACCTACATTATTTGTTTTTAACTCACCCTTATAATATTTTCTTTTATTCTATATGCATTTTACAAGATAATTCAAAGCTTGATGAGTGTGCAATTATATTAAATTTAAAGCTTGAATTGTGAAAGAAAAATTTAGAAACTAATTTAATAAGATAAGTCGAATAAAATTGAATATGAAAGCAGACATGGATGAATAATAAAATAACATATTATTGGTCTAAATGGAGCACACCTTTTGAGTCTCTTGTGACTATCATGTCTCCCTTAGGCTAAAAGAAAATTTCTGCATGACTATGGTATAACTCTCCAGGATAGATCAGCCTGTTGGGTGGTTGGTAAACTGTACAAAAGGTTAATGTTGCTGAAGTTAGAATTTTAGGATGGATGTATGAATTTACTAGAAGTGATACAATAAAATACTAATATTTGAGAGCATTTAGGTGTTACTTTAATAGATGAAATGAACATATTTAAAAATGACAATATAGTTTATAGTGAGAAAAGTTGAATTAATTGTAGAACTAAAGGGTAGATGAATCTAATAAAACTGAAATTATTTGAGGATTACTAGTGATATTGTTTTGCATGGAATGAAGCAATAAAATTCATCCAGTAAACTCCAAATAGATGGGATAAGCATGATTGGATGGGATGGTACATCTTACAAGAGAAGTCTCGTTGAGATGGACTTCTTTTTCTTGTAGTTATCATAAGCAATGCTTGTGACTAAAAATCCTAGTAGTCGAAAATTGTATGATTCACAATTTTGTTTCATGCACATGCTATGATCCACAAAATCTTGCATATGATCGAAATTGAAAAGAGCCTCAATGGTTCACTTTGATTTGATTCTTCAATGCAAACCTTATTAACTGTGTTTTTTACCCTAAATCCACATGGATCATCCAAGCAAACCATCTGGACAGCCTAAGCAGTCCACCTTGGCCCCCTAGGCTGCCTTTTAAATTGTTCACTTACAACAGGCTGCTTACCACCTAGGTGAAGTGTTCCATTGCCAAAAGGGTTAGATGGTTTGAAAAATGATGTTATTATGTTATCGAATGGGATATCTACTCTATTACATATTCTAAGATATCTTAACTATTCCAAATAAAGTATAATTCTGCTTAACATATATATAATTTTATATGATCCTTGCTGTTCAAGAATTGGAACTTCATAAACACGATATGAACCTTGATTTCACAATCTTGCTAGATATGTTAACATATTTCTTAGTCTAATGATCATGTAGCCAGAATGGTATGTTTGAAGAATTGGTTCACTTTGTAATGAGTGGGTTCTTTTGGTTATGCAGTAACCGATTCATTTGCATATTCTATTTTGATTGATAATGCATTCTGTCACGCTTAGCAACTAAATTTTTTATATTTCTTGATTTTTTCTAATAATAAATATTTGATAATGCGACGCAGATGACGCCTAAGGAAGCATTTCGAATGCTTTCACATAAATTTCATGGCAAAGGTCCAGGAAAGATGAAGCAGGAGAAGCGAATGAAGCAATATCACGAGGATTTGAAGACTAAGCAGATGAAAGCTTCAGACACTCCCTTGCATGCAGTGGAAAAAATGAGGGAAGCTCAAGCCCAACTTAAGACACCTTATTTGGTTCTAAGTGGGCATGTTAAACCAGGGTATGCTTGATAGTCTTCCAAATTACTATCTCATTTGCTACTGTATTGCTATATTTTTTGGGTCTTAATATCCATGTGCGTGAAGAACCTTTTCCAGTTAGAGAACCAATTCATTAGCACCATGCTATTGTAGGCCTGAAGTATGGTTGTTAAAATTGCAATTCAGAACTTAGAATCTTACCACTCTATGATCCAAATTGGGATAGTAAACGATCCAAATCACAAATCAGATTTTAATTGAGTTGAAAACTAAATTTACCATCTCATGATTTTGTACCCTTGATAGGATCACTATCCTACCAATTAAGACTGTATTCTCAATGCAATATGTTTGTGAATTTGACATTCACAAAATGTTGGACTTAATTTTCATACAAATAACTTCTAATAGAGCTCGGATTATTTAAATTTGACATTTTAACTAATATGTTGTTTTAACCTTTAGTTTGCTATATTTGCTGTATAGATAATTTTATTTATGCCTTGTGCTATTTTAGATTGATGCAGATTTTGAAATGCTCATAATAATACTAGATATTGGAAGTTCGTTCGTATTAAAATTTATAAATGTTTTATATAATTTAACATAGACATTTAGAGTTGTAGTAGCTCTGATCTTACAATCTTATTCTAGGAATATTTTGTTGTCTAGGTAAGATTTGGATCCCAACAATCTTTACCTGAATCTCATCCTGAATTGTCATTCTATTAGACTACTACTGGGTTTCTTAATATCCATCTGCAAGTGGAACCTGGTTTCAATTAGTACCTGTCCGTTAACGTGTTGTTATGATAGGTATGAACCCCATGCCCAAAATGTGCAAATTGATGATAACAACCGTCTTAGCAAACAATACAATTAATTTGCACAGCCAACTCTAAATTTGATCCAATGCTTCGTGTGTTGCTCTGTGCTAATTTTTCATTTCTAGAACATAATCTGTATAGTGACATCACATGCTTTCTACAAATGCAGGCAAACCAGTGACCCCAGAAGTGGTTTTGCTACTGTTGAGAAAGATCATTTGGGGAGTTTGACGCCCATGCTTGGTGACAAAAAGGTACCTCTTGTGAAAATAACATTTGACATCGGATTTGTCCAACTCTTTTTCCTGATGAATTGGTTCCACAGGTTGAACACTTCCTCGGAATCAAACGGAAACCTGAAATAGGCAGCATGGGGCCACCACCGCCCAAAAAACCAAAGAGTTGAAGCGTATGAGGTCAGTATATTTTTGATGTTCTTGATCGCCACAATCAATTACTCATTTGTTTCATTGAAAATGTTCAGGAAAACTAATTTTCCATCTTCGAAATGGTTGACTATTCTTAGACAAAGCTGGAAAGATAGCAATAACTAGAGCTAATACCTGCTTGCTTTGGTAAAATAATCGATTGTTTTACAAAGTATGAACTGGTTATCTCGATCAAGTAATGCTTGTTTTCGGTTGTGTATTTATCCAGCCTTTTCTTGATCAATTTTTTAAATATCTTATTTTGGATCGATCTCTATTTTCCCCCAGTTCTCTGATCAGATACAATTGGTTTCATCAGATTAATTCTTGGAGAATCATCTTCTACCAAGAACGGAGGCTAAAGAGACTGATTTTGAGTACACAGAAAGATCTTGGAGAGAAGCTTGGACCCATAAAGGATGAAGGAGGAGAGTTGGACCATTGCTCATTTGACAAAGAAAAAACAATTTCTAAGCAAATGTTCGCATTCAAAACAACTCAAGTGCAATCGGTCCTTTTTGATCTCAAAGTCTGGTGATTTTATTCAAGGATTTTTTATCAAGTAAACTTCGACAACTAGTTGTATCTACATATTTTATACATACGATAAATTGGCTTATGCTGCTAATTTTCCGTGTGTTGTATTAACAACTGAAAAAGCTCATTAGATAGTTTCGTTTTTGGCATCAGATCAATCTTTGTAGCATCAATATTATGTTTCTCGATATCTGGACTAATTGACTCGCCAGAATAAAATTAATACAAGTTCCATTAACAAACTTATTCGCTCGCCAGAATCCTGAGAAGCGAAATGTCGATTTCAGAGATCTTTTTCAAGATCAACTGATTTCCTTTTGACTCAGCAGAAAAAGATATTCCATCATCTGTATCTTGTTAATGGCAGATTGCACTTGATGTCGGCGCCGGCGGTCGCTTTGGAGGAGCAGCGGTGGCAGAGTCCATATATACCAGTCGACGCCGCTGGCAGCCACGCCACCATAGACACCCCCAAATCTCCGGCGACCTCGCCTGCGACACCGCCCACCACGAGTACCCCTTTACCGGCGATGCCGCGAGGATAGAGCTGGAGCCCGGCGGAGTAGTAGCGGCGGAAGAGGAGCGTGATGGCGGCGCGCATGACGATGTGCACGTCACGTCATCATTTATAGGTTAATAATGGGTATAAAATAATGATAAAACATGAAATAAAATATACGTGAAATAGCAATCCCCTCTCTCTCTCTCTGCTCGTCGCCGCCCTCTCCTCCTCCACCTCTCTCACGGTCACTTGCTCCGCCGCCCGCCCTCCTAATTCAAGCCTAACGAGGAACCAACAAGGTGCTCATCGCTCGCTTAGCTGCTATTCACTCTCCACTTTCCTCCCAAAATTCGTTTTTTCCCCCTTAGAAAACGCAAACGAAGAGTGTTCATTCTCATCCACGCAATAACCATCAATTCTTCGTCGTTTTCGCTGAGAAATTATGATTTTTCAACATCGCGATGCATGTTTGATCAATTTATGGATCATATAATGGAAGAAAGAGGGTGTTCATGTCCATCCACTGTTTGCGATAATGCCTAACCACGTGAACCTTACGTGGATTCCTTGTCTTCAGTGTTTAGAATTATGTGCTTGTTTTTTCTCCAATAATTCAGTGGAGGCCTTGTTTTT
The DNA here is from genome assembly GCA_037177415.1 of Kaempferia rotunda. NCBI lineage: Eukaryota > Viridiplantae > Streptophyta > Magnoliopsida > Zingiberales > Zingiberaceae > Kaempferia > Kaempferia rotunda. The sequence continues at coordinate 6,919,347 of JBAMIB010000109.1, read as the reverse complement.
TCCCCAAGATTCTTCCTTGTTCTCTCTCTCGCTCTCTTTCAGCATAAGCTTTCTGCTGGATATGCTTGAATATTGTTGAGATCTCCAAGATCTGTGTACAGGTGACGAAGGATTCCATTTTCCTTTTGTTGTTCTTATTATGAGTAGTCTTGAGTCCATCTCTTAGATACTTGTTTGATATAATTACTGAAAGAGGGGATTTCTGTCAGTTCGCCCTTTTCTATGAATGATAAGAACAGTTTTTTCTTCTTTAATTTCTTCTTCCTTTGATTCAGAGACAGATTGACTAGGCGTTTGGCATGAGCATGGAGATCACCAATGTTTCTGAGTATCAGAAAATTGCCCAGCAGAAGTTACCAAAGATGATATATGATTTCATTGCATCAGGAGCTGAAGACCAGTGGACACTAAGGGAGAATCGGAGCGCGTTCTCGAGGATTCTGTGAGCATATTTGTGTTACCATACAGTTCAATATTTCCCTTTTAGTATTTATTAGATCCTGTGAGTATCCATGACTGATCTTAGTGATATTTGGTCTTGTTCTTGATACTGAGGGAGTTGCTTGCTAGTGCACTTGCATTGTGATCCTTTTAACTTCAATTGAAGGAAAGTTAATTTGCTAATACATGTCATTCTCCAAACTCAATGAGATCCAAGAAAAAAGGAACACAATACATGCAGTGACCTATGTTTGAGAAACCTCATCTGATTCAGGAAGTTGTAGTGCATAGGTAAAATGGTCTCACCTGTGTTGTCGGGCACTCGAACAATCTTTTCTACTAAATAGAGTGGAAAGCTAATCTCATGTATTACATGCCTTGTTAGGGCTGTAACAAACCAAGTCAAGCCAAACTTTGTGGTGTCCAAACTTATTTGGTAAGGTAATTGAGTTAAGTCAAGCCAACCCGAACCTAAAATGAATCAAGCTGTTGAAATGATTATTCAAGCTTGACTTGGTTTCTTCTTTATGAGTTTGAGTTTAGTTTAAGTTTGGCTTGAGTTTGGTTCGTTTAGATGTTATCGAGCTCTTGGTTCAAGCTTGTTTGATTGATTGTTTGAAAATTTTATAGTTTTAAATTTGTTTGTCAACTATTAAGCTTGATAATATAAGCTTGTTTGTTCATTTTGAAAGTGTTTTTTTTTTTGGTTTATTTACCATATCGACGAGAGTTTTATTGATGAACATAGTTCACAAACTCATGAACAATGTTCACGAACAATTCTCAATCCCTGTTTATAAACATTAACGAGCTGAATACATATGTGTTTAAATTTGTTCATTTAGTTTAATGAGTTACTCAAGCATGTTCATTTAATTGAATGTATATTGAACAAACATAAACACTCCTACCAAGTTGAACACTAAGTTTGTTCATGAACGTTCGGTCCATTTATAGCCCTGTCATTGTCAATTCTCAAGTTTTGATATTCTACCCGCAACATATCTGATAAATGCAATTATTGGATCTAAATCTGATACTTTATGCGATACATTTTTCTTCTTCTAGTTTTCGACCTCGTATTCTGGTTGATGTATCAAACATCGACATAACCACAACAATCTTGGGTTTCAAGATTTCCATGCCGACCATGATTGCCCCCACAGCAATGCAGAAGATGGCACATCCTGAAGGTTTCTCCCTAGCACTTGAGAATAGTACTAGTAGATTGTATTTTGTTACTACTTTC
>JBAMIB010000109.1:6848182-6858271 GCA_037177415.1 Kaempferia rotunda | reverse complement strand
TGAAGTTACTTTCCAATGTAAAACCAAAGTTGACTCTCAATTCATCTCGGATCATAAACACAATAGATTCAATTTTGAACAGAATCAGTTTTCTCTCCCTTTATGGGTGCAGTTTGAAAGCCAATTCTAAAATATTTGAGCAATAAAAGTGGTTTATAGCGGTACTTTTCATAAAACGATGTTAAAAATATTCAGTATGAATAGTTTGATAACTGTTCTTAGAAGTTAGAGTAATGAAAATGGTTAGTATTAACGTTTCACACAGAACCTGCTAAAAGTATCCAATATTAATTAATATTTTAAGATTGATTCTAATAGTTCTATCATTAAGAATAATTCATAATAGTAGTTTATTCATATCCATATTAAAGATATTCAACAAGAACAATTATAAAATCATTTTGAAAAGGTAAGGCAATATCAACGGCTTAATTCACACAGATTCTGTTTTTCAATTTTAATGAATCTGTTTGGACGTATTGGACAATCCAAAAGTTATGATCATCCACTCATATAACTCATGTTGCCTTCCATTTATCTCCGGACCTTATTCTCTTTTCACACCATGGTCTGGTTGTCGATCGCCAAGCTGTCAGTGTCCATAATTCATAAAGTGAAACAAGGATAGTCTGATAGATATGGTTGAGATTGCAATCCATATGATAAATTTTTAGTAATTAGAATCCATTTTTGATTATTATCCTGTTTTATTATTTGTATCGTTGGGATAAATTAATTAGAAGATAAGTATTGTCTCTTTCTATGTTTCTCTTGCGCTCTAGTGGATGGCGTTCACCGTGTTTCCGGCCGTCTCAGTAATGGCGAAGCGTTGAAATGAGTATGCAAATTGCAGTGAGGGGCCCATGGAGGGAGTTGACTGGCCAAGCCACCATGCATTTTACGTGAAATGAAGTTGCTTTGCGACTACGTTTGGTCGACAGCAAATATGAATCTTGTTATCTTGATTGCCATCCATTAGACTCGATCGATTGATTGATCGATCGTCGTCGTCTCGTTGACTCTGTGTATGGAAATCCTTACGGAAGCTTGTCGTACTTAGATGTCATGTCACATCGATCAGAGTCAAACTTCCATGCAGCCAGAGAATATAATTCAGCGTCAGTTAGTTTAAATAATGACACGATGAATTAGTACTACTAGATCTCAAATATATATATGTGGTCAAATGCTCGTCATCAAGATAACTGCAATGAAAAGTAACATATTTTCCAACGCAATATTAATTTATATGTAGATAATTCATATAATTAATCACGAATTAATTTCAATAGATAAGAACTTCTCATATTTAGCGCTAGCTTCCAATCTACCATGATACCATCGTAATCATAGTTATTATTATTTTTATAATTATTGGGATTCCATACTTCACTAGAGTTAAATTTCTATAGTGATATAGATTTAAGTAGACTCCTCCAAAAATATATATATTTTTTACTAGCTAGTGTGTACGTATATAATATTTCTTGAACTAATTAATCTCATTTCATGACATTCAAAAAAGTAGATTTGTTGCTTGCTCAAGCATTGAGATTACATACAATCCTATAGCTATAAATCATTAATTTGACTACAATTTTTTATTTTGAAATTACATCTTTTTATTTTATTTTATTTTATTTTGATCATGACAATACAAATACAAATACAAACACGTATGTGTATATATATGATCATATATATATATATATATATGAAAGTTCAGTTCACCCTCCTGCAATTTACTCTAATCTCTCCTCTGCTCCCTGTCAAGGGACTGATGTTTCCCATCCTCACCATGGCCGCCGTGAAGTCGGAGTTAAAGGTCGCCGGATTGGTGCTGTAAAGGCGGACCAATGCATCCTGAGACCCTCCATTGAAGAGCTCCTGGTCGGAGTGCAGCAGCCCCTGTTGCGCCACCAAGTTCTGGTAGTACCTATTGTCGAAGCCCACGGGAGTCTGGAGGTCGAGCGGCGCAAGGTTTGAATCGCCGCCGGAGGACGGGCAGTTCCGCCTGCGCAGCGCCGCGAAGCTGCTGTTGATGTTGCTGTCGCTGTAGATGTGGGAGCGGAAGGTGGCGCACCGGGCCTGCCCGATAGTGTGCGCACCGGAAAGCGCGGTCATGTCACGCGCGCTCAGGCCCTTGGCCGAGAACGCCGCCACCAGCTGGGCGAGGCTGAAGCCGGGGCCAGGGAGGTTGCTGTTTGCGGCGCTTTGGCTGGCCGTCCTCGCATCCCTCCGCCCTAGTTGCACCGTCCATGTCGGTCCACCAAGCTACACACACACACATATACAATATCAATCAGCGAAGACTGTACTCGTACGTACGGCGAGGGAAGGAGACGGTGGCTCGGCCGGATTCAGCTTACCTGGACAACCCCATCACGGGCGGCGAGCGCGAGAATATCGGCGCAGGAGACGGTGGCTCGGCAAGCGGATTCCACGTTGGCCTTGATGGTGTCGATGACTTCGAAGCCACGGACAGAGTTCACATTCGGACCGGCGTTCTTCTCGCCGGTGAAAGTGGACGTGTCGTCCAGAAGAATCGATCCGTCACATCCCTAAATTAATGTATAGTAAAAATCAATGATTAATTATCTCCAAAACTCCCTCCCTCCCTGTAACGAAGGAATTTAATCAAACACAATAATCGCATGCAGACATTGACGAAGCAGTCATGGAAGAAGAGGCGGAGGATGGAGGCAGCCATTCTCCTCTCCCGGTTGACGGCCTGCGTCATGGCGGATCGCACGACGGACTGCAGGTTGGGGCATGAACTGCTATAGAACGTCGGCGACAGCTGAGCGTCGACGGCGGCTCCGCTGAACAGCGCAAGGAGACCGAGGAGGAGCGTTATCTCACCGAGCAACGTCGCCATGGCTAGCTGAGATTTTGATTTTGATCACCAGTTAACACACACACACACATATATATATATACACACGCATATATACACACAGACAGTGTCGATCGTTTTGAAACGTCAACAGCAGGATCGTTGACTTCAAACATTGCGAGCTCTCCCAACAGGGCAAGTCTTGGCCACATGCAAAGTTACGTGCACTGAAGGCAAAACGAGCTATCTCTTTGCATTAATTTGCATGTGGACGTATGGGCAGTCGTTGACTCGTGTTGGATTTGTATAGATCAATATTATCAACTAATTAAAGTATCGCGAGATGATAATTGGTTTAATAAATACTGTAGTTTATTTAGAGTTGTGTTTTAAGCGAATGAATATTCGATTAAGATATTGTTGTGACACTTGTCGATCGTGAACAATTATCGAAGTACGTGGAAGATGTGGGCATTGTGAGTCCACCATGTGGATGAACTTCGGAATTTGACAAAATACGTGTAAGATGGGATGCTATTTTGGCATTTGCTGGTGAGCTTCAATTATATATATCGAAATACATGTAAGATGGGACGCTCGTGATTATCCTAATTAATGTTGTGCGTAGTATATATTTTTATAATAATTATAATGATAGGTTGATTATATCAAATTAACTCTGGTATTATTATCATGGAATTAATGAATGAATTTTGCCATGTGCAGCATACTATATCTTGGACAGTTGGACTTAATGGCTTAGTATTGCAACTTAGCTTGCATTCACATGCATGTATTATTGATCACTAAGCCATTAGTACTTGATGAGCAATGTAGAACTTGATTGCATGTTAACTCATCTTCCATTGTCGTACGTAGATCGCCTTGGTATGTTGGACCTTTAAGATAGTGATATCTTCCTAATTCTACTCATGGCAAGGTTCCTTTCCTCCAGTTTTATCATCTTCGTCTTCTTATCTAGTGAAGTATGCCTCTCTCGCTCCCACTTAAAAAAACACTTTAGCAACGGAATTATCCGTCACTAAATGGTGATCACTAATTAAGCGTAGCGATCGATTAGTGACTGATTATTGCTATCGCTGACCTCCAATTGTGAATCTTCTAAAACTTGTAGGTTCAATTCGCACACACTACAAAGAATCATCATTTTTACAATAGTCAATATCAAGAGTGATCAAAATTGTCACAAAATGTGGTCATGTTGTGATGACATTAAAATCCTCACAAGTATCCTCAATTTTGCAACGGATATATAATTGAGAGAGGGGATTAATCGTCCACAGATGTGACTATTGTTCTATGGGGTTTATCCATAAAATTTGACAAGAGAATGGATATATATTTTGTCATCCTTCTCTTTCCAAGCTTTGAAAGAAGGGTCCGACTCACCAGGAGGGTCCTTTGTAATATACTAAATTATGAGCTTTCTTGAGTTTAAGGGTTTTTGATATGAACGACCCAAGAGAAGTCATTGGATGCATTAAGAATGATGGGGGAGAAGAGAAGAGACTATCTCGAACTTAATGCTTTTGTTAATCTCTCATATTAGCAGAACGTTTAGAAGTTCATCAGGATTGTTCGAACTAATGCACATCAGACAAGCTCGAAATTTCACTATCGAAAACAACCTTCCTGCTCTGACACTATGTTGAAAATTCACGAAAATTTTCTTAGAATCCAGATTTACAAATACGTAAAACAACAATTCGAAGCATTGCCCTTCAAAAAGATTTTCTGGGGTATTCACAAGGTATGCTAGAAGGAGGGTTTACAAAGAATAGAGAAGAGCAAGATTAATTGGCTCTTCTTGTATTATAAAAGAAAAAGAAAGACTTCTCTTGCAGGAGGGGAAGATTGTCCTCTTGTTTGAGAATATAAAGAGTAGAGAAGGAGAGAATCGGGCGGTCCACCTTCAGGATTAATGGGATACATGAATTAATAATAAAAATAATAATGGTCTAGAAAGGTCATCAGATAATCCAATAGCTTTAATGGTCTATATAGATTATTAGGTAATCTAAGTTATTAGATAGATCATATTCCAAGTGATCTAATGTCTCTGCCATGGTTGTTGCCACCTTTTATCATTTATATTTTCCAAAGCTCTAGCAATTATTCAGCATTAGTTGAAAAGTAGTTCCCTTTCCTTCCTACTCCTGCTCTGCTAGTTCAAGACTAGTTTACTTGCAACCTTATCTAACCAAAACCTTCCCTTTCCTGCAGTTTACTTGAGGTTTTCTCTCGTGTCCAATACATTATTCATTAATTTTGTAACTGTTCTTCCTGAAAATTTCAGGGTGTACTACTGGTACGAGGAAGAACTAGTAATTGTTGGTTGGAACTACCTCAGGGTAAATTTGTTAACCAAATCCATTCCATTGAAATTAAAAAGGCATTAAGAATATAGTTTACATAATCAGTAGGATTAAAAATGTCGTGATGCCGTACTGTTTGAGATCGAGAAGAATAGGAACCAACGAGATTCTCATTGCTTCCTGGACAAAATCTTGGTTAGCATCGTTTAGTTTTTACATAAGAACTAAGCTAACGATCTCCTTGAAGAGACCAACGAGGAGAAAAACTAACATGAGTACAGTGGCAAAGACAACAAGGAAAAGCAAGAAGACAGGCCAGGTCGGTTGAGCAGCATCTAACACTAGTTAATTAATGCGGTTAGCATTTGGGACAAGGCGGCGGCGGAGATGGAGAAGCCACTTTGCCATTGCAAAAGAGACCGGCGGACTCGGGAGAGCCGTTGTGGCACCAAGAAGAGTCCGACGGCGGCACGAATCCCCTCGGTAGCATTGCGGAGAAAGCAGCTTCACTCTTTGGTCTTCTGGCCGTCTTGCCTCTTCTCCCTCTCCTAATTGATCTGCTCTTGCTCTGACCGCTGAAAGCCCACCGCCGCGGCTCGAGGACGTGGACTCTGTGGCCTCCTCCCCGGACGCCGGAGCTGGAGAAGGACATGACCGGAGGGAGAGAGGAGAGGAGGAGGAGGAAGAAGAGGAAAGAAGCCAAGACACCCATCAGAGAATGAGGATGGTTGCATGGGGAGTGCAACAAAACAGAGGAGAGAGGGGGCATAAGAGAGGTTAGGGAGTTTAGTACACTGCCGCCAGTTAGTAGTTGTCAACCTCTTCGAAAGATAAAAAAATCATTCTGAACCAAAAAGAATCCCTGATCATTTTTGTTATCATCATTATTTAGAAGCTAAAGGCATGTTCAAATTCTTAATGAACTGTATCAATGAGATTTCAGCAACACTTGCACTTGTGATTTTGGTTAAAGATTAAAGTATAAAGTTTTCTTTATTTTCCAACACATAATCATTGGTTGCTACATGTCGATGTTAGTGATAAAATTGATGATAGTTAACTTGAAAAGTGTGAAACTTTATATGATCATCACCACTTTGCCGAAGGTCAAACACAATGATCATGATCTTCCTCCTCTAGAAGAAACAAATGGTCTCCATCTCGAATAACTCTAATGTCATCTATTTCTGCATTCTCTTGATTGAGCACCTTTGTAGGCTGATGACCAGTGAACTTTTCTCCTGCACATTTGCCAATTAATTAATTAGACTCGATGATTGATCACGGCCGTAGTCGAAAGCAATACTCACTAGCAATCTCGAAGAGGTCCTCCAAAGAACCAGGCAGGTTTATGAGCTTCCCTAGTTCCTCCTTTGAACTTGTTGTTTTTCTTGAAAGAATATGAACGACGACTCTTTTTCTAGGCATCGGCACGCTGCTATCGTCGATCGAACTGGCTTCATATGTTTCTTCCGTTTGGACTCTGTAAGATTCCTTGCAAGAAACAAAGCTCTGTTCCTCTACTCCAGCAGCTGATAATTGTTGTAGTTTTATTTTCTGTAAACAGAGTCAAGAAGAATCAGGCGTGGCTTCTGGCAAACAAGGCATCGATCAAAGATGCAGATGAATGAATACCTCTAAAAGATTGTTCATAACCGTATTTGCGTCTTCGACGTTCTCCTTAATCAAGTTCATCACTGTGGTGCTGCTCAACCTTAGTACTTGTGTTAGTTCGACGGTTCGTGCAGTGAATGGCTGTGGGCTGCAGCATAAGACCCCCATCTCCCCAAACACTTCCCCTGCTCCTAGCCTTCCATGAACCTATCGATCGAACACACACACACACAGTTACTTTAAAAGACATGTACTAGCTAGTATGAAAATCATAATTAACATACTTGTTCAGTCCCATCAACAGTTGATCTCAAGTCCTGTGATCAAGCCAAGTGATCAGATATTCAGGAAACAGAGATGATTGACAAACGAAAGCAACTAGTTTTCTTGGTTTTCCTTACCACAGCTCCTGTTACTATTATGTACAGATCGGTTGGCGCCTCGTTCTGTAGCATCACATCTTCCCGTGGTGGGAAATACTCGGCCTGCGTCTCTGTTACCTATTTATTTCAACAAATTAAGTGAGACAGAAATATCAGCTCCTGTCGTTGAGGATTAGCTCGACGCCAAGTTCAGATATTTAATTTGGTGTACATCTACCAGTTGCTGAAGGAAGTTGAAGGAAACTCCACGGAAAAGGTAGGCTTGTCGTAAAATCGGAAAGAAGAGCATGTTCGCTATGCTGGAACGAATGCCCTTGGGAAGATCATTCAAGGTGTCTTGCAGCTTTAGCCCCTGCGTCTTGAATGTCAAGCATATGTGGGAGATCATTTGGTCCTTGATGCGCTTCGGCAGATGATTTCTTGCTGCGAATTCTGAAGCTGCCTCAATCGTGTCCCTCTGTCGCATCAAATCATTAATGTCAAAAGGAGAAGAAGATGAGGACATGCAGTGACTACTAGCTAGCTGCTCAATTACTGTCGATGAGAAAATTATGTGAAACTACAATAATATATATACATACGAAGTGTCGGGTGCGGCTGGTTCCATGGACGACGAGGTTCGTCATGTTGCCGATGAGGTAAGCTGTCAGCCCCAAGTTAAACAACATGTAGAAGATGCCGAATAGCATTTCTCTGCTGTTTTCAGCATGCAGGTCACCGTATCCGGTCGTTGTCATCGTCGTAATGGACCAGTAAATTGCAGTTACATATCTAACCCATAGACTTTGAGATTTAAAGCTCGGCATGACTGCCCCTATCCATGTTCTTCCGGGATTAGGGTACCGGTCGGCAATGAGATAATTGATGCATCCAGCGTAATGCACGGCGAAGAGAGTTACCTGAACCCCAATTAAGCAACTAGTGTGACCATGTACAGTATCAATTTAATTTGTTTGGACACGAAAAGTAATAATAATAGTGGAGGATCGATAGGGTGAAGGCTTACTAACACCAGCTTTGTACATCGCGTCCAGAAGTAGTTGAACCTGATGTCCTTCTCGAGTCTAAGAAAAGAAAATTAATTAAGAGTTAAACTGCTGTCACTGTTATGCATCCAACTTGAAGGTAGGCGCGGGACAGGAAGCAAACCTCGAAAACAGAGAACTGACCCGGCGGAGCCGCCACAACCGCAGCATGTTCAGAGTTTTGAAACCCAGATCATTGCCGTCGCCTCGGAAGAGAAGGCTGATCGCTTCGAATGGAGCCGTCGACAAGATATCGAAGATGAACCAGGAAGATAGATATCTGCAACACAAGAAACTTTGGATATCTCGATCATCTCTAAATATTAATTTATATATATATAGAATCGTGCGGACTGACCTGACTGCGATTCTCTTCGGATCGTCGATCAGGACGTACGATCTCCGGTCAAGGTATGCGACGAAGAAGGTGAGTACAATATCGATCGCGAAGAAACTGTTGAGGATGTTCTCGACCCAGAAAAGCTTCGCCGGCAAATGCCTCATGAATGCTAGTTCGAATGGACAGATCCAAGCAGAATAAACGACGAGTAGGATCAGGAACATCTGCCATGCTCTGTGGACATATATACTTAAGCTCGATCGGACAGCATGTTTTAATCAGATAGAAGATCTAGCTAGCTAGCTAGAGCGAGTAGTTCCTCACCTGTAACGAGAATCAAAGGGCGATACTATGAACCTCCTCAGCCTGATCGACTGGTTAATATTCTCTCCCAGAGACGGCAGCAGGTCACTGGAGAAGCTGTAGCTTTCCCCAAAGGGCTGAAGCTTGGATTTTGCACCACAGAGGATCATGCTGCCTTAATTTGGCCTTGGAACGCGAGGCTATATATAATTGTGTTCGTTGTTGAGCAGCAGTTACGGGTGGATGTTTATATACTGGAGGTAATTAAAGGAGGACATTTAATTTTAATTAGTCGACTCGATCGCAAACGAGGAAAAAGAAAAGAAACTGCCCACGATGGCAGTGTCTGCTTTCCATCGATCCTAGGTCAACATAAACGAGTAAATCATAGATTACTATTAGTTATTAGTGTAAATGAGGAAGACATAAATATATCTTAATTAACTACGGTACCGTTCTAAAATGACTGCCGCGCCTCCTTCCACCGACCGACCAATGTGGAGAATGATGGTAGTGGTAAATATTAAATTGAATTAATTGATTTTATATCAGTTTGGTTTATTGGATTTTAATGGTACAAATTCAAACGGATAGTTCACCATACTTGTTAGAGCGCGCAGTTACCAGCTTTTGACAGTTCTGAACGTTCACATGTGGTAAACTCCGATCGATCGAGAGGTTGTTTTCCCTCGTTCGCCCCACTGCTGTACTTTCATCGCTGCCACGTTCAAAACCATCCAGACGAGCTTTAAATTAAACCCTTGTTTTGTCCCTCTCTGTGTGCCATGATTGGTGAATAGGCAGCTGAGAGCCTGCAGAAGCCAATTCCACTTTGGTTATTGATCAATCAAGAGCTCGTGCTGTTGTGCCAGCGTTCTACTGGCTTCGAATATTGAAAAAAGGCAGGAGAAATCCTTTGGGCCCTGCAGGGTTCTTTCGATCTTCTTCTTCCATATCGTTAACTGCATGCTGATCATTGACCTTTGTTTGTGTTTATTTTATGAATGCCTTTCTGTTGCATCCATTGCGTGGTCGGTTAATTGCCATTGGATTTTCAATTGAAGAAATTCTTTTGATTTGTATGAGAGTCTACGTCAAATTTGGTTGGTAGAAATTATTATTTGAGCAATTTCTTGGAGGACCCCCTGATGTATTGATTAATTCCTAAATACGCCCCCCGTTGATTAGTATGATCCTATATATTGATCGAGAACCTTCCCGATTATGCGTATCCAAAAAAAATATATATTTG
>JBAMIB010000109.1:6811222-6825602 GCA_037177415.1 Kaempferia rotunda | reverse complement strand
TCAGTGATAAATCATGCCAAAATAAGGAAATTACAATTAGGTCCCTGAAAATATCCAAATTACAAATAAGACCTAATACATGCATAACTAAGCATAATTAGTTCAATAATCAATCCAAAAATCAACCAAAATTAAGCTCAACATATGTGTTATCAATTCTTCAGCTCAATGATGAGTTCCTTCAGCTTTGCTTGTATTTGCGCGATTGTTTCGCCATCTCTTAATTTGAAATTTGTGATTTGATTCCGGAGCACGTCACGTCTCGCGAGCTTTGCTTCATTTGTACTTTTGTGTAGCTCTAGGAATTTTTCCCATAACTATTTTACCGATGAATAGCGCCTGATCAGACTTACGTCTTAAGCCGGTAGCGCGCTGAGTAGATGGAACTTTGCCTTTCCGTTGGTAACAAATTATGCTTGCTGTTTCTTGGTCCACAATTCTTCTTTCTTGAATTCTCCATTATGGTCTACTCGGGGCTCAAAATCATTTTTTAATATTAAAAATATATCGAAATCAATTTTGAAAAATATCTCTATCTTGCGTTTCCACTGTCCGAACTCTCCTTCGAACTTTGGCGGATAGATGATAACTCTTGCCATATGTTGTGCTTCGTTTGTCGATTAGTCCTCCTGAAGTAACCTAGCTTTGATACCACTTGTAGGACCATTTCGGGCCGGTGGCCGGAAGTTGATCACCTGTAAATTAAAATTAAAAATTCTTGAGCTAACTATAAGCAGGGATTCAGTTTAGTCTAGCACAAAAAATATAAATAATATAAAAAAGAAGAGGCTCAGAAGTTTTACTTGGTTACAACCTAGGTGGTTGTTAATCCAAGACAGTTGTAAAACTCACTAATAGTATCTCCTTCGTTGCAAGCGGAGAATCCTCTTACAATCTTTGAACGCTCAAAACTTAGTTAGGAAAATACTATAGAAGTTGTGTACAAGTTAATTGTTCATTTCCTAGCTCCAGGAGCCTTTTTATAGCTCCTAGAAACTCTATCTCGTGGGCTGAAAGTGCCTCCAACAGTGCCCAGGGTGCCTTCAGTTGGATAGAGTTTTATCCGTTGGATAAAATTCTATCTAATCTTTAACACCTGCTGACTATGGCTGTGAGGGCGCCTTCGGCAGGCGCTTTCGACACCAGCCTTCTGATATTCTGGAGATGCCTTCAGGCGGCGCCTTCACTGCTTTCGGGAGGTGCCTTCTACTAGTCGTTAAGGGCAACTTTGGTTCTAAGAAGGCACCTTCTGCAAGCACCTACGCTAATCTGAAAGCACTTTCCAGCTTCAGCAGGTTAATTCCAGAGTTGACTTATCTGCTTCCGGTCGGCTCCGTTAGCTTGGGTGATTTCGGATATCCGGAATAGGGCTCACCCAAACTCATGTTCCGTCCTTCTTCCTTGAGCAGTCTTCCTCCCTGGCTGCTCGTCCCTCAGACCACTGCGTGCATCCTTCTCATCCGTCGGTATACTCTTCCGTGACTTCTTCTCCCTCGGAAGCACCGAGCCCGTCGACTCACTTCTTGTGCCGTCCTTCTTCTCCGTCGCATCTTTTGCTCAACTTCTTATGTTCCTAAGCTCTTGGACACTTAGATACAAGATCAGAAAATACAGGACATAACCTAACTTGGTTGGTCACATTAAAACCAGCCTGAGGACCAATAGAAAGCACTGAAACGAGTAAGAACTCACGGATGAACAATAGTAGCCACTGTTCATCTGCGTTGAAGGCAGAATTTATACCCGGTTCAATTGAACCAAATTTAATTCGAAATTAGGACTGGTTTAAGGGGAATTATAGGGATTTGGTGGAAGGGTTAGGCTTGAGTTGAGTTCCTTTAGGTGGGCTGGAATTGGAGTGAACATAAGTAGGGTTGTGGCTTCTTCACTAGGTTGGATGAACCAAATCTTATTTTGAATTGATTTGCTTCTATTAAGTTGGTTTGAATCACTTGCATCATGTATCAATTTCAATTCCTACAAGACCAACTTCAAATTGTGAGAAATATATCATGAATTGGAATAAGAAATGAAATTAAACTTTAATAATTTCTAATTTATAAACAACCAAAGATGCGTCAATTAACGAATTCAATTAGGTTAAAGTTATCCAATATCAATCAAAATAATATGCCAAATAAATGAATTATCATGCATCATTTTTCTTGCACAAAAAATTTTATAAAAATTCCAAGACTAGGTCTTGAGGTAAGTAGTGTGGGAGGTAAAAAAAAATAAAGCTTGAGTGGTGTTGCACCGATTTTGAGCTATTAAAAAAAATCACAATGAAAAACTTATCTGAATAGGTAATTGTACCAATTCAACAAAAGTCGAAAAACTTAAAACCAAACCAAAAAGAGCGAAGAGAAAAAAAATCGTTGCTTGATTGGTGGTTGCACCAATTCAGAGCGGCCTTGCTCTGATACCACTTATATGGCCATTTACACATGAGAGAGGGGTGAATCACGTGTATTTAAAAACTTTTCTTTTCTTTTTGGACTTTTTAAAATGAGTGTGAAGCAAAAAAAAACAAAGTGAGAAAAATAGAAAGAAAATAAAACACGATTATTTTTACTTGGTTTAGAGCCTTCGGCGGCTTTTACTCCAAGACCGAGGTCTCTTGTAACTATCGATGGACAATCCACTAATATTCTCTATCGGTAAACTCCCGGTAGAGCAATCGATTACAAAAAGAATTAAAGGACAGTGTAACAGATCTACACTTCCTTAGCAATAATGTAAATAACTTTAAATAAAATGTTACTGACAAAAAGATGTAGAAGTTGATTGTGTGTTGGTGTTGATTTGCCGACAAAGGTTTGACGTTGTCGAGTAGTAGCACGACAACAGCACAGTAGTTTGTACAAGGTCAAAGTAGTCGGATAATCGAGGAAGCGCGTAGAAGTTATCTTTTTCTTGGACATCTAGCCTCCTTTTGTATATGAACCTATTCTTATCAGATCGATGAATTCTGCATAAACTTTTTGACTTTAGATCTTATGGATAATTCTATAGAGAAAACTAATTAAATAATTTAGATATTATCCATTGCTTTGGTTCGGTTCGGTCTGATCAGGTCTAGTTCAATTTGGTTCAACTCTGTTTGGTCTGTTTCGGTTTGGTCTAGATCGGTTCGATTCGGTTCAATTTGGATCATCTTCATTCAGTTCAGTCTGGTTCGGTCCGGTCTTGTTTGATTCACCCCATCTACTTGAAGTGCCTCCAATCACTAGTTTGGCACAACAATCTTCCAGAGGCCATATCTTTTGACTCCAGACTCAGAATCAAGCTTTGTCAGTTGCCACGTGTTCAGGATTCGAAGATCTACGTTTGTCTTTACGGTACAAAGTCAGAAAAATATATGCATTAACAGTTTATATATATATATATATATAAAAGTTAGATCATGTGTTATCAAGATCAGGACCTAATCTTGATCTCAATCTAGATTTCTAAAATGGATCTAAGTTGGACTAGTGCCTATAGTCCTATTGGAACTCGCCCTCATTGGATCACTCTCTCTCCTCTAGTGCTTACCTTACTATTTGTAGACTTTCCTTGATTAGATCCCTTAACCCACCAAGACTTCTTGCCAGATCTCAGCCAATCTGGACTTCGGCCAGTTCTTAACCCAACTGGACTTCTTTCTTCCATGTCTTAACCAACTTGGATTTCGTGACCGCTATCAACCTAGCCGGACTTCAGCCTAGTGTTTGGTCCTTAGACCCATCAAGTTCAAATCCTGCATACTTGGTAAAAATTAGTAGATAATAAAGTATCTAACTTTAACTATTTTTCATTCATTAAAACCTAAATTAGATCAGGTGCCAGCTACACCAACAAATTTTAATTTTTTATTTTCACTTTCTAGTTTGGCCAGATCTTTAGTAAGCATTTTAATGAATTTAAACAATTGGGCAGGGGTTAAATTGTGTACCTCACTTACCTTGTATTCTGATTCTCCCCCTTTATCGTAAATTTCTTTTGATGAAGCTCCCCTTCATCGATAATTTCTTTGAATACTTCTCCCCCTAAGTCTATGCTTATCTCTGAAGTACCTTCGTGTTCGGGTAGAAATTATGCTATTAGTGACATTTGGTAGAAATTCTGCTATTGTGACATTTTAGCAATCTGCTCGGTCTTGGATTCTTCTGAAGATGAAGTGATGTCCATCGAGGAGTCAGATTCTGCTTGTCTCAGTTCTTTTTGGAGTTCTAATAACTTTTCCCAAAGTTCCTTGGTAGATTTTTAGGTTTCGATTCTTCCGAGTTCTTGAGCCAGTAGCACGCTTAATAGATGATATTCAACCTTGCCATTTGCCATGAAGTTATCACACTGCTTTTTGGTCTAGAGGTGTTCTTCGAGTTATATTACTTCTTTATCCTTCAGTGCTTCAAAATCATATTTCATTGTTAACAAAATATTGCAATCAGTTCAAAAAAATACCTCAATTCTTTGTTTCTAGAAAGCAAACTCCCTCTCGAACGTTGGTGGGTAGATGTTCGCTCTGACCATTTCTTATGCTTCGTTTGACGGTTAGTCATCCTGAAGCAACTTAGCTCTGATACCACTTGTAGGACCCTTGTGGCTGGCAAGAGGAGGTAAATAACTTGTGTTACAAAAATAAAAACCTTTCTCAAACTTTATGCAACTTAATAATAAACACACTTATAAGAAATAAATAAAACTAATTAAAAAGGTATGAAACACAAGAAGATTTACTTGGTTTCACAATCAGAGGATTACTACTCTAAGATAGTAGAAGCTCAAGTAGAAAAACTCCTTTATTGCAGGCGGAGAATTCTCGTACATAGAATTAGCATTCAGAAAACTTGAAGCTCAAAATGCAGAAGATTATAGAGTGTGTGGTTGCACTGAATAAGGCGGACCAGAGCTCTATTTATAGGTCTGGCCAGAATCTAGCCGTTGCCATTCCGGGCGCCCGAACCAGATCTGAGCGCCCCCACATAGGCGACAACGAGTATCTTTGCAATGGCTCCACAAGGATGACTGGACAGGTCCGGGCGCCCGAAACGACCCACCAAGCTGTAACGACTCTTCGTTGCGGACCACCCAGGTTCCTGGGTGGTCCAGACGACCCAGACACTTGAAAGTCAACTCCATGTTGACTTTCACTCAAGTTGATCCCGGTCGCCTATGGTCGCTTCCGGTCACTTGGGTGATGTCGGACATCCGGAATAGGCTCACCCGAACTCATATTCCGTCCTTGCTCGAGCGAGCTTCCTCCCCGACTTCTCGTCACCGTGTACGTCCTTCTCGCTCCACCGGTGTACCTTTCCGCTGCTTCTCGTCCCTCAGATGCACCCAGTCCGTCGACTCTCTTCCATGTCATCCTTCTTGTCCGCTGCGTCTTTCACTCCACTTCTTGTGTTCCTGATATCCTGCACACTTAGACATTAAGTTAGAATACCACAGGACCTAATCTAACTTTGTTGATCACATCAAAACCAAGTTGGGGCACCAACAATGGTCACTTCGACCAATGAAGCTATAAAAAGGAGGCTTGGTGCTCGAGATTAGAATAACACACTCTGTACGAATATTATGTTCGAGTTTTAAAGTTTCCAAGATTCATTTCCATATACGAGGCTTCTCCACCTCTGACGATTCATTCGAGAAGGAGACTTAGTTTAGTGAGCTTAATTTCCTTGCAGTAGCAATCTTCTAATTGTAAACCAAGTAATTTCTTTGTTTCATACTTTATTTCTTATGCTTATATTCTTTTTGATTATGTGTGTGTTTGTTTAAGTCAAAAAGATCGAGAAAGATTAATTTTTATTTTAGGGCAATTCACCTCCTCTTGCCGATAAGGTACCAACACATTCTAGGTGTTAAAATTGACAGAGATCGTTCGAAGAGACTTCTTATATTATCTTAAGAATCTTATATTAAAATGACTCTAGAGTGATTTAGAATATCAAATTGTAAACACATTGATATTCTTGTGGCAAAGGCGGGAACTTAAATCGCGAGATGTGCCCAAACGCTTCTAGAGAAATTCATGAGATGCCTAAAGTGCCATATGTAGGATCGTACCAAGTTCGATGGGGGAGGGGGTGAATATCGATCATGAAAAATATAGAGAAATACACAGCGAAAAAATACACAAGTACACAAGAAGTTACTTCGGTCGCAGTCTTTGACGACTCCTACTCGACGACCCATGGTCTTCCGGACCATATCGTTGGGCAATTCACTAAAGTCTCTTCCTGGAACGTCAGAAGAAGGTCGGAATACAAGTGTTAGAGAAGTGTAACAAGATACACTTCTCTTATCAGAAATAGGTACAACTATAGTACTAAATTAAAGTTACCAACTCAAAATAATCGACTTCTGAAGTTTTGAGAGTTGGCGTAGAGCTGTCTGCAATGTTCGGAGGTCCGGAGCGACAGCTTGATAGTAGTAGCGAAGTTTCAGAGCACTGGGAAACAGTAGAGCGTGCAAAGACTTGTGGAATTCATTGTCTTCAAGATTCTAGTCGAGCAACTCTTTTATAGAGTGTTGAAGGCGCCTTCAGCTCCTCTGCAGGCACCTCCAAAGTCAAAGTCTGATCCCCTTTCGGTTGGAGCTGATAACGGCCGAAACCCACGCATTATATCGCTGGGAAGGAAGGCGCCTCCGCCAGACGCCTTCAGTCTCCTAAAGGTGCCTTCGGCAGGCGCCCTCGCGCTTTTAACCGAGAGCCGCAACCTCTGTGCTGGAGGTGCCTCCATCAAGTAGGGAGGCACCTTTAGCACTGTTCATCCGATATCAACCTTCACTTTTGACATGCAAAACAGTGTTAGAGGCATAGAAAATATCCATCCTCCAAAATAGAGTTAACATAATAATTAAGTGTAATATTAATTAGGTTTTGTCCCTCTAGGACCAAAACCTAGTCAAGAAACTCAGCTTAGATTCCTAAAATGGTTATAAGCTGACCCGACGCCTACTGTTCCTTTCCAACAGGAACGCATTCTTACAAGTCACTCTCCTTCAGTGACTTACCTCATTTATCTTCCAAAATCGGTCATCCGAATCACCTACACGGGAATCGGACATCCGGATCGCCTACACCGGAATCAAACATCCGGATCACCTACACCGGAATTGGACATCCGAATCGCCTACACTAGAATCAGACAACCAGATAGCCTATACAAAAATTGGGCATCAAGATCACCTCTATCGATAATCGGACATCTCGATATGCCAGAATCGAACCTCCGGACTTTTAACCTGCAAGCTTCACAGACTGGTCAAATCATACAGAGTCTAACTTTAACATGTTTATCATTCAACAAAACCTGAATTTGACTATTAGTGCAAACTACACCAACAATCTCTTCATTTTTGATTTAATGACAACCTGGGTTAAAGTTAAAAAATAAGATAAAAATAACTTTTACATTTTTCAATTTTTATAAAATGTAACTAGAATTCCAATGAAAATTTCATAATTTTCAACTTTTTCTAACTTTTACCCTAACTCTCCCCTTTTGACATTCATCAAAATAAAATAGGGAGGTAAGGTAAGAGAAAAATAGTGAAAAGTAAACAAAGTATTGTAGATAGTCTTGGGGGAGCTCAAGATAACACACACAAAAATTGACCTTTAAAATATAAGTGTTCTCAAAGAGTTTTCCATAGAGCCTTTTTGAAAGTATTTTCAAAAGGTTTTCATCAAAAGCATTGTCTTAAATAAAACACAAATAATTCAAACTAATCTTTGAACAAAAGCTTTCTCTGAATTTAAGTGCTTAAAAACAAATTGCTCTATGTATTTTTGAATCAGCAAATTTTAAAAAAATATGTTCTTAGTATTTGAAAAAAGAATTAATCTGAGTACATTTTGAAAAGTGATTTATGAAATTAAAATATTTTCAAGGGAAAAAACTGAAGAAAAATTAATTTCTAAATAATGTAAGCATTTTGGAAGGAATTTTCTAAATAATGTAAGTGCTTTTAAAGAGGTTTTCTCAGTACTTTGAAACAATAATTTTAAAAAAATGTAAATATTTGCAAAATATTTTAAAGTGTTTCAAGAAAAACATTTTCAAAGTGTAATTTAAGACAAAAAGTATCTCGAAATTTTCTAAATAGTTTTCAAAAGGATATGAAATTTGAAAAGTGGTTTAGAAAATATTTTCAAAAAGAAGCAATTGTTTTCTAAGTACTTTTGAAAAATATTTTCAAAAAGAATGATTTTCAAAAGAGTGTAAGTGTTTTAAAAAAGTGAGATCAATTTAAGAATACTTTGAAAATTTCAAGGACTCCCCCTGAACCAAATATAGAGTTGAAATCATTTTAGCTGTCTAACTTTTAGCTACTTAACTGACTATCGATAGGATTAACTTTTCACTAGGTTAGTCAAGTTAAGTTAAAATGTCTAAGGAAATTGACTTTCTTAACTTGATTGCTTTATATGAGTATTTATAGCCCAGACTTGTATTGATGCACTGACATAAGCATTCTTAAGTCCAGGCAAAGACCTAAGCATCTCACACTATTCTATGTTTGGAATACACAAGCAAGGTAGGTCTAGTGTGCTTGTGAGATGCTGATTACCTAAATCTATAGGATTATGATATCTAGGGTTCAAGCCTAGGCAAAGTCCAAGTAGTAACCAATTTGAAATCTAGAAAAATGGGGATTTTCAAAATAGATTTTTCCTAGATTTTGAAAACAATTTGAAAAACCTTTGAAATAAATAGAGAAATCAACAAATTTTATCTAATCTATCAAACACATTGCTAGTTGTCGACGTATGTTACTTAATTCAAATTCAACAGGTGACTTGGTAAAAATATCAGCTACGTTAGACTTTGACTCAACATAGTTGAGTTCAATGTCTCCTTTAGCCACATGATCTCTTATAAAGTAATGTTTTATTTCTGTGTTTAGTTCTTGAGTGACGTACTAGATTTTTTTATTAAATTAATTGAACTTAAGTTGTCAATAAATAGGTTAACATTTTTATAGTCTAGGTTGAAGTTGTTCAGTGTGTGTATCATCCAGAGTAGTTGAGCTACACACTCACCCATTGGTATATATTCTGCCTCAGTAGTAGATAGAGCAACATAGTGTTGTTTTCTACTAAACCAGCTGACAAGTGATGATTCTAGAAATTGACATCCATCACTTGTACTCTTTCTATCAAGTTTGTAACCAACAAAATCTGAGTCAGAGTATCCTAGAAGGTTGAAGTTAGTTGTCCTAGGATACCACATACTAATGTTGATTGTGCCTTTTAGATATCTAAACATTCTTTTTACATGAGTGAGATGGGATTCCTTAGCACAGGTTTGATATCTAGCACACATGATAACTGCAAACAATATATCGGCGGCTTGCAATTAGATAGAGAAGATTGCCTATTGCACTTCTATAGTATTTAAGGTCAACAGGTTTTTTATTTGGGTCACTATCTAGAGTTGTATTTATTGCCATGGGTGTTTAATTCCTTTGTATTTTCCATTCCAAATCTTTTAAGTAGCTCTTTTATATATTTGTGTAGATAAATATAATTTCCCTCACTAGTTTGTTCGATCTGTAAACATAAGAAAAATGTTAATTTTCATACCAAGCTCATTTCAAATACTTCTTCCATTAGGGTTATAAATTCATTTAAGAATTCTGAATTTGTTGATCTAAATATTATATCATCTACGTATATCTAGTTTATAAAGATATCTTGCCTAAGTGATTTTACAAAAAGGGTTGAGGTCAATTTTACCTTGATTGAAACCTTTAGAGGTCAAGTATGATGTTATTTTTTTATACCATGCTCTAGGTGCTTGTTTAAGACCATACAATGACTTCTTTAATTTAAAAACATAGTTAGGATGGTCTAAATTTTCAAACCTAGGTGGTTGATCTACATACACTTCTTCCTTTATTAGACCATTTAAGAAGGCTGACTTGATATCCATTTGATATAGTTTAAATCCTTTATGCGCTATAAAGCTTGATAACATCCTAATGGATTCAAGTTTAGCTAATGGTGCATATGTTTCATCATAATCCAATCCCTCTATTTGACTGAACCTCTTAGCTACCAATCTAGCGTTGTTTCTAATGATTTCACCATTTTCATCTAGTTTATTTCTAAACACACATTTTGTTTCTATAACCTTTTTATCATTATGTAGTGGTACTAAGTTCCATATCTCATTTCTTTTAAATTGTGCTAATTCTTTCTGCATAGCAATGATCCAATCTGGGTCAAGTAGGGATTCCTCAATGGTTTTGGGTTCAATTTTGAAAATTAGGGATATTTGGCTTAGATTTCTAAGTGAAGATCTAGTTTGTACCCTTATATTTGGATCACATATAATCTGTTTAGTTGGATGATCTGGAGTAATTCTTATTGTCCTAGGTTCAGTTTGTGTTCGATCAATTTCTTGTGTTTGAATTTGTTCCTCTTTAGGTTCATTTATTGAATTTTAGTTTTCACTTGCTCCCCCTAGACCAGCACTATATGTAATAAAATCAATTTGTGGTATTGGGTTGAATTAAATTCCTTAGTATTTTCGTCAAATTTTACATTTATTGTTTCCTCAAATCTTAATATTGTTTTATTATAGACTTTATACCCTCTACTATTTAGGGAGTACCTACAAAAATTCTATTTTTAACTTTAGAGGTGAATTTTCCTAAATGTTTTCTTGTGTTTAAGATATATACTGGACATCCAAATACCCTAAAATATTTTAAATTTTATTGTAATAGATTTCAAAAGGTGTCTTAGATTTTTATTTATTGTGATTCTGTTTTGAACATAACAGGCTGTATTGATAGCTTCTGCCCAAAAATATTTAGGTAGTTGATATTCGTTAAGCATTGTCCCAGCGACTTCTTGAATGGTTCTATTCTTTCTTTCTACTATTTCATTTTATTGGGGTGTTTTAGGACATGAAAATTCATGATTGTATCCATTTTCTAGATAGAATTTTTTAAATATTTTATTTTTAAATTCACCACCATTATCGTTTATTATTCTTTTGATTTTTAGATCATTTTCATTTTCTAGTTGTCTACAAAGGTGATTGAAGATTTCATATGTTTCATCTTTGTGTTTTAAAAAATTTACCCATGTGAATCTTGAATAATCATCTACTATTACTAGGCAGTATAGATTTTCATTTATTAATTTTATGCCATGTGAGTCAAATAAGTCAAAGTGTAACAATTCTAGGATTGATTTTGTTTGTAATTGAATAGTTGGTTTGTGTGTTGATTTGGTATGTTTTCCTTGTTGGCAAGTATTGCAGATTGTTGAGTTAACATTAGGTAGTTTTGGTAATCCTCTAACTAAGCTATTTAGTTTGGTGATGTTTCTAAAGTGAGTGTTAGATACCTTTTATGTCATAGCCAAGTTTCCTCCTTTTGTGTCAAATGATAGTTAAGTGAGGAGCTGGTTAGTTTAATGACATATATGTTGTCTTTCCTAAACCCTTTAAGTTTTATACTAGGGTTTTCTACTAAGTAAGTTGTAATTGAAATTTTCAACAAGTAGAACCCTTTTAATGATAAAGTTAGACTTGAGTTCAATATTACCTATCCCTATTACCTTAAGTTTGTCTTTGTTTCCAAAGGCAACTATACCTAGGCTCTTGTATTTGAGATTGGTGAATTTGGTGTGGTCCCCGGTCATGTGACTGGGGTTGTGCCCCAAGCTAGTTTTGATGTGACCAACCTAGTTAGGTTGGGTCCTGTGTGTTTCTAACCTTGTGACTAAGTGTGCAGGAACTTAGGATCATAAGAAGTTGAGCAAAAGATGCAGCAAACGAGAAGGATGGTGTGGGGGCAAGCTGACAGGCTTGGCCATCCGAGGGACGCGGGAGCTACGGAAGACTACATCGGTGGACGAGAAGGACGTGCGCAGCATTCTGATGGATGAGAAGTTGGGAGGAAGCTTGCTCAAGGAAAGGATGGAAACTGGGTTCAGGTGAGTCCTATTCTGGATGTCCGAATCACCTAGGCGATCAAAAGATGGTGGAGCCAAAGGGAGCAGAAGGCTCCATGATCCAGCGCAGGGAAAACGCCTTCAGCCTTGCTGAAGCAGCCTGGGAAGGCGCCTCCAGAAGCTCTGCAGGCGCCTGCTGAAGGCGCCTCCATAAGCCCAGAAGGCGCCCCACTACAACAGAAGGTGCCTCACAACACATCTTAGTGCCTCCCGCTAATGCAGCAGAAGGTGCCTTTAAAAGATCCGAAGGCGCCCTATAAAGACGTCTCCTGCCAGGTTGAACTCACCTTCAGGTCATAATCAGCGACCATTTGAAGTATTATCTGCGTGGATAACATTTTATCCACTTGAGGGCGCCTTCAGCCCTCTTAAAGGCGCCCTCAGGCCAACGAGATAATATTTCAGGGTCCCATAAAAAGACCCCTTGAGCTAGGAAGTAGAAACAACTCAGTACACAACTACTGTAATACATTTCTAGTCTTTTTGTGAGCTTTAAGAGTATGTAAAAGGCTTCTCCGCCTACAAGGAAGGAGTTTTGCTAGTGAGCTTCAACCGCCTTGGATTAACAACCACCTAGGTTGTAACCAAGTAACTCTAAGCCTCTTCATTTTTTTTCTTTTATGTTGTGTTCTATTAAATTGCTGAACTAATCCTGAATTCCCGTCTAGAGTCAGCTCAAGATCTCTTTTGTTTTTGACTTGCAGGGAATCTAACTCCTCTAGCCGACCTCCAAGGGACCTACATTTTGGTGGATCAATCGCCGATAAATAGAATTGTGCTAGCTGGTGTAGTCGGTGATTGATCCATCGAAGGATAGAAAAGTCGTCCACCTTATGGACACACCATGAAGCAGGAGCAAATTATTTCTGAACCACATTACGTGAACGTGCCGTTGTGATTTGCATTTCTTGTCTTGTAGTTTCCTACTTTGTTTTGTTTTGTATTATGCACTAAAATCATAGGAAGTAGCCGACCATAATGAACCCCAACAAAAGTTACTAAGTAGCTTGAATCACACAATTGACTAACACTCAACAAGTTAAATTCAAAACTATCTACAAGCAATACTTTGATATTAATAAAGTTGGAGTTTACCTCAATGTTACATTTTTTTAATTACCTTAAGTTTTCCATTGTTGTCAAACGCAACGGATCCTAGGCTATTGAGTTTTAATTTGGTAAACTTCAATCTATCTCCAGTCATGTGTCTGGAGCATCCACTATCCAACATCCATTGATTTAAATTTTTATATTCATATACATAAAGTATTTTGATTTGGATCTAACTTTTAGGAATTTAAGATAGATTGATTGAGTTCACTTAATTATTTCATCTCACCCATTTGGGTTATCAAATATGTTATTTCTATGATATATTTGTGGGGTGAAATTCACTGGTTGAATTATTTAAATTATAATTAAGGTTTAAAAATTAATTAGAGTTTTAAAAATTAGCTAGAGTTTTAAAAATTAATTAAATTTTAAATAATTATTTTAAAATTTGAAAATTAATTAAGTTTTGAAAACTAATTTAAATTTTAAAAATTAATTACCTTTTGAAATTAATTAAAATTTGAAATTAATTTAATTTTGAAGATTAATTCAGTTTTAAAAAATAATTTAAAATTTAAAGATTATTTAAGTTTTGAAAAATAAATTAAATTGTGTTTATCAAAATTAAGTTGGATTAAGTTTAATGTTAAGTTGGTCGAATTACACAAAATATAACCTTAGCATCTCATTCATTCTTTTCAAATAGGGAACCTTATAAGTGATGTGAGATATTTATTATTTTTATTTTTATTAATTTCAGTTGAAATACAAGGATTGCTTGACATTAAAATTAGATTGAGGTTTAACCATCAGTTAATTAAATATACATTTCAAAAATTAGCTTTCAGGCATGGTGAGGGATAGGGCCCTTCTTGGATATCGAAACAATGGCTATTTCTAAATAAAGCCTTTTAAATAAATTATATATTTAATTTTCCTATTGAAAAACCTTGGTCTAACTAGTCTAGGATGTGGCGAGATAGATTCAGTAAGTTCCACTTAGCTAAGTAAACCAAGTAGGGTACGCCTTACCCTACTTGACTCATAGATCAAGCTTCCCTAACGTACAATCTGTTAGCATAACATTATATCTTCATGAATATGGATATGCATATATATAAATTAATTTTAACATATTTCATATTCCTTAATGCCCAAGATTTTGAACCAAATAATTTTAACAATATGACACTTGAAGTAAAACATACCTTGGCTTATGATGACCTTCAACTATGAAGAAACTACTAGAGCACCCTTCAGACAATTGTGTTTCTCCCTCTGACCTCTCTTCTTACTTGACCTCTTTGATGGAGCAAAGACATATATATAAAGGTAGAGGGTGGACCTTGTGTGACCTTT
>JBAMIB010000109.1:6685761-6698655 GCA_037177415.1 Kaempferia rotunda | reverse complement strand
CTAGAGATTGAAATCTTGAGCTCAGCTAAGTTTTTGGTCACTGGCTAGCATGAGAGAATGTCGTGCCTCCAGTTCTAGTATTGGCGCTAGATGTGTGTTGAAGGAGAAGGATTTGCTAATGTTGGAGGAAGAGGAAAAGAGGAGTAAGAGTTGGATTGGTGTTGGAGGTTTGCTGAAAGACGAGATGCAAGTGTCAGAGGAAAAGAAAGGAAAGGTAGTAGAATGTAGAGGAATAGGAAGAAGTGTACCCGATGTGGAGCCGATTGGAGTCTGTTGAAGCTAGGGTTTCAATTTCACTGTGAAGGAAGAGGAGGTACCTTGAGTGGAGTTGGCATTAGAGTCCAATAAAATTTCAGTTTCAGCATGGAGGATTCCAATGGAAAGCTTCAATTTCGACATGATGAGGAAGATGCTTCAACATTTTGACATGGAGGTGAAGCTAAGTTTCATTTGGGTGAGAAAGAAGAAGTCATGAAGGAAGATGGATTGTGAAGGAAGATGACCGCTTGCTGCCCTATATTGAGGATCTCAGGTGTTGGCCGGTAGGCAGAAAGAAAAGTTTCACTTGTCTGACATGACTTGAGATGTTGTATCCCTGCTTTTCAACATCCTTTTTCGAATAGATAACATAATTTTAATAAATCTCCTATTTGACTTCTTCTTTATCTTTTGAAGATAAAATTTTAATTAATCTCTCAAAGGTTAACTCCTTACCACAGGAGCAGACACTAGATCTCTTAACTGCTCTTTTCATTGCAACCCTAATTATTTGTCACTTTATTCTTCATAAACTTCAATACTTTATAAAGTAATACTATATCTTCAGTTTGAGGATTGTTAAGGAAGACAATTATAGTGAAGTAGATTTGATTATAAGTACATTGAGTTTCATCAACTCTTTTAAAGATTAGTCTATAGCATTATGCCATCAATATTCTTAATTGTTGCACTTAGATTATGTCTGTCATTTTAGTCGACCGTATTTTAGTTTATTTTATTTTTTTACCATTCTGAAATTTTGACGAGATGAATATACATTATATGTTCATGATCTTGATGGGGAGTGTTAGAATGATGTAAATTAATATATGTTATGGGTTTAGTCCCATGTGTCTCATATGGGGTATTTTGTCATTAGGTGTCTTGTCAAAATTCTTATATATATGGTCTAATGGTTCTCTTTTATGAATGCAATCCAATATTTTTGCTCTCAGTATGCTATTAGTTTGGTTAAGAGTTTGAGGTAGGGGTGGTTGATAAGGAATTATGTCACTGAAGAGGAATTTATAATTGGTAGTTATTGCCTCTACCTTTGGACTATGATAGCAACCAATATGACCTATTTAAATAGTTTAATTGTTCTCTTTTATACATGCATCCAATATTTTTCCTTTCAACTTGTTGAGTACAACACTACCTTTGAACTATGATATCATTATGATTTTGGTTTTGTTAGTTAGGAGTATTTAATTTTGATATCTAGGTGTGTTGAGTTTGATTGGTAACACTTTTCAAGGGAAAAGAAAAAAAACTGGAAGGTTCCAATTTATACTTTCATATTCTCGAGCTCTCCCCTCACATGTGTAAAAGCTTATGAAAGTGAATTGGACCTGCCCAATCTCAACAAGTGGATTGGCTTAACTAGATTTTCTTGCTAATGACACTTAGGATTTGAACCCAGAGCTATCTCTGTAATACTGTGTTTGGGGGCTTGATCACCTTGGTACTTACCTCCTTAAAAGAA
Organism: Kaempferia rotunda; assembly: GCA_037177415.1. Classification (NCBI taxonomy): domain Eukaryota; kingdom Viridiplantae; phylum Streptophyta; class Magnoliopsida; order Zingiberales; family Zingiberaceae; genus Kaempferia; species Kaempferia rotunda. The sequence continues at coordinate 6,696,911 of JBAMIB010000109.1, read as the reverse complement.
AATATGTGTACAAAAAACTAATGATGCTTACTTTCTTGGTGCATAAATATTGACTTTTAGCTCTTAATGTCTGCTTGTAATTGATATGTGTCTCGCACTCCATAATATTTTCCCATTTCTTGTTGATAACTTGGGATGGCTTTTGTTAGTGGACAAGGGAGACAAAATTTCCACATGCTGTCTGGGCTGCTGGTCGTTCTCTTATTACACTTCTTCTACCCAATTTTGATGTAGTTGAAAATGTATGGTTGGAGCCTACTGCTTGGGAGGTAATGTCCTTTTTCAGTCCCGAGCTTTGTTTTATTCTTCAATGTTAATAAATAGACAAATGTCTTTTGTCACTTTAGTTTACTTTTCTTGCGAGAGGAATATATATCATTATTTTCCCCTTAATATAAATATGTAAACTTTCCATCAATACAAACCGTTTGACTCAACTTGGTGTAAATGAGTATCTGTATGCTGTTGCCTCTGGTTGCCATTACCACTCTTCACCTATCCAGCTGCCCTATCAAGGTGGCATCCACTTGCTCCACCACCACCTCTTCTGCCTACACATACCTTCGCTTCATTGCCCCTCTTCAAGTAGTCAAATTGTCTTACAAAAGTAAACAACTAAAATTTGACATATATGACAATAAGGAGTGAAAATCACACAAGAATGTCTTCTTAACATTTGCATTCTCTTTTAATTCTTTAGCTGAATATTGTCAAGACCAAAACAAAAATTTGTCTTTAAGCTCCTCATGCTGTCATTAGTAGCTTTATCATCAGCAGTAATTGAATGGTACACACAATTCAGTTCACTTTTCTTTGTTTCTTTGCACAAGCATCCCAAACTCCCTGTTGTAGAGACGCCATCGAGCAATTTCTTGTAGCAGCATAGGATGTTGAATCATTCTCATCTGAGGGTGGATAATGAAAATAGCAAGGCCAAACTTGAGATCTAACAACAACCTTCACCCCATACTTGTAGGAGATAGCTCAATCAATGAGATTCAAAGAAGATAATATACGAACAACTCTGGTGGAGACAATACAAATAGATGAGGTGCAGAGAGTTCAATATCACTCAATGATTTATCAATGGGAAAAAATGGTTATTGGTGATTGTGAACAGACAAAATGTAACATGCTCGATTTGTTAGATTTCTTTTAACTAATATTTCTCCAAAATTGTGCATGATGCTAAAAAATTACTACTTTACTGGATTAATATTATTTAAATAAATAAAAATGGAGTACAAAAGTTCACCCATTGCAAAAAAAAAAAAGTTTGTGCAGAACATGTTTTTTCTTATTCTTATTTAGAAAAATGATAATGTTTCATTTGTCTGGTTGGATTATCTATGAAAAAGAAGTTTTGGTTAGGGTATAGTTCATGATATCCTATTGATTCTATGTCGGTCAATTTATACCACCTTCTAAGTTGTATTTAGCATTTGTTAGATTGTAGTTTCATGAATTCTTTCCTTGCATTACATTTTTATCTGCTTCCTTGATTTTTATTTTTATTTACAAGAAAATATGACCTCTTCTTTTCTAACAGAAAAACATATTTAGCATATTTTTTGTATATCCTTTGGCATATTAGGGGATTGGATGTACAAAGATCACAAAAGCAAAGAACGAAGGTTCTTCTAATGGAAATCTGGAATCAAGGTCATATCTGGAGAAAAAACTTGTATTTTGTTTTGGTTCACATGTTGCATCGCAAATGCTGCTTCCTTTTGGGGAAGAAAATCTCTTGTCAGTACCGGAACTAAAGCAAGCTCAAGAGGTTTGTTTAATTTGTATTAATAGCTGTCAAATTCTTTTTTCCATGTTCCTAGTAACTGTTATATATCTTGATGATTCCTATAATCATATTTGTCAAGTGCAGATTTGTACGCAGATGGTAATTCAATATGGATGGTGTCCCAATGACAGTCCTGCCATTTATATCACCAGAAAAGAAGTAGTTATCTGTTCTTTGAAGCTTAAATTTCTCCTGTTTTACCTGTGTTTCAATGCTTTTTTGAAGAAAAAATGAATGATGTTCTAGAATTGAATTATACATTTTAAGAGTAAAATATGAGTACACATTTATGACCAGAACATTAGGCCTACTGTATTTTTGTTATGTTTTTGTTTCTCTTCTCTTGATGTACATTGCAACAAACAGTAGGCGTTCCCTTCTTTTTCTATTTTTAACTTTCTTAATTTTAGTTCCTAATTAACCATTTGCTTTGTTCAATGAAGCAAGAAAGAATCTTGAATCATTATGACTGGATCAAAATATTTGAGAATGCCAAAAAAAAACAGCTTTAAAGTAAAATGCCTAAGGCCAGATGTAAAACCATTTACCGATAAATATAAATATAAAGGAAAAGGTAATGAATTATCTATTAGAATATATAGTTTGGACTATTTGATTGTCTTAAGTTTGTATTTCTCTATCTATATTACTTGGACTTGGTTATGAGTTCCAACAAGGGTAGGAGTTGGTTATAAGCTCCAACAAGGGTATAGACCATGGTGTGGTGACACTATTTTTTTACCATTTTTAACAAGTGATATATGGAGTTTCCAATGTTTGACCTACGATATTGGTGTCAGTGTCAGATGTCCAACATGCACAAAATGGGTTGATAAAGAGTTCAAGTATCCGAGTTCTTTTTTAGTTATGGTCCAACATACATGTGTACTATTCTCTTTTCTTATTATTCATTGAATAATATTGCTCAAATACTTTCATAGCAGGTTCTAGAGTTTCCTTTTTAGCATTCCCCCATTTTTAAGGGAAACACTGTGGATTTGATATAGCTGCATGGTCTCCTTCACTATAATGTCAAAGGCACAACCTAATTTCTTCATTATCATCTCCTTCCCACACTAATAATTGACTTCTGTACTTCTATGAATTTGAACAAGCAGCACCTAGATTTCCTCGTTCTGAAGTCACTAAAGCTCTACCGGGAAGCTACCAGGCTGTCTCTTGAGCAATGAAGCTCTACCCCAACAGAAACTCTTTCGTGCTCATGTTCAGAATCTTTCTTCTTTGTGAGGTGGTGGCTTGGTTAGAAATCCATTTGGCCCTCTAGATCCATTTTTTAGCTATGAAAACAGTGATCAGTGATAAATGCATTGTGGCAAGGTGAGTGGCATGTGGTATGCTGACAAACTGCTGGACCATAGGCAGGAAATGGATGTCACCCCTGCCAATTTGTAAAGTTCAATGTAGCCGTGTCAAATTTTGCTTTACCTAGTTTTCCCTCGTTCTTTTAGGTAACAGGTGTCAATGTTGTAGAATTTTGTTTGAAAATAAGTGCTGGTGACAATGTTATAGAAATTTTTGACTGAAACTTATGTTGTTTTACCTTTATGCACTTATTTTCTTTTTGATTGATTATTGTAATATGTTAGGTTGGAGGCCTCAGTATGGGAAACAACCATCAGCTTGAGCTGGCAGAAAAAATTGAGCAGGTATCTGTCTTCCCATAAAACAACCTGTTTCTACTCTATGCCAACCACACGTGGCACTTCTTTTATGCTTTGTGGATCTAATTTTTAACGAGTACTTCTTTTACAGATTTATGATTTGGCATATGATAAGGCCAAAGACATGCTTTGGAAAAATCACAAATTGCTTGAGACAATTGTGGAACAGTTGCTTATACATGAGAACTTGACAGGAGAGGTGATTACTCCCCTTCACCTAAAGTAAACGATCATGTATAGTTCCTGATTTAATTTCTCATAATATGAAAATTAAGGTCATTTGGAGTTTTAGTTGTCAATTGGTAATCTATTGTTGATTGAAAAAATGAAAAATAGGAGAGTTCTTTTATAGGCCTCACAATAACCTTTTTTTTAGGACTTCATGTAAAATATACTAGATTTGTTGGAAGACTAAACTAAAACAATACTAAGATGTGTACCTAATTGTTTTACTGGACTTGTTTACTTTTTGAAATATTAATATTTAACTTTCATTGTTTGACATGATACTCCTAGAATTTCTTTCCTAACAACATTGGCTGCATCGCCATCTTCTTATTTGCTCGTCCTGCAAGCTAATACAAGGCAGAAACTTTCTTTGTATCTCATTTATGTTATGTTTTTAAAGTTATAAACTAAAGATAAGTGTACTCACACTAGACTGAGCGTGACTTGTCAATTGGTAAAAAAAGTTGGTTCTTGAATGCCTAGCAAGCATGGCTTGAAATCTCGTACTATGCCGAATTAAACAATCGAAATGTATTGTTCTTGAATCACGGAAACTCAATACCACTTGGTTCTAAGATTCAAAATCTTAAGCCATGTCATAGTTTCATAGTTTCAGTCTTTGACCGGAAAGATAATGTTCCAGTCTCCAATGCATGGTGCAATGATAGATTGAAGGTTGAAAAAGGAAGGCGATAAAATAAAGGAAGGTGTCTGTGCTGAGTATTGAATCTCGGTAATTTACTGGATTGATATATTTTGACTGTTTCGTCGGCATGGTACAAGATTTAAAACCATGCTCGACATAAACAATGTCTCTTTCCTATGCTTCATCACCTTTTTCAACTCCAATCCATTACCAGTATCATGTATCAATTACAAAATAGTATCGTTTCAGTTAAAACTGAAACTTGAGCACGACTGGAGATATTTTTGAACCTTGTTAGCAAGTACATTATGTTGAAAGTTGTACACTATGAGATAGTAGAATGGACATGAAGACATTTAGAAGAGTGTTTTTGGGATTGATTGAGCCGATCCATGCATAGGTATAATCTCTCTTTTGGTCTACAAGTTGCATCAATATATCCTTTATAATAATCATTTTTCCGCGTGATCTTTTTCTAACAGCAACATGCCTCTCTTATATTCTCAACAATATTCTCCATTTTGTGAAAAAATGAGGCAAAGAAAACAAATCAATGGTTTACGAGCTTGATACCTATATGTAACTTTCTTATATTGTCCATTTTTGTTGAAAAAGCAGGAACACAAATTAATAGGTCAATGAGCTTGAAACTTATATGTAACTACAAATGAATGCATGATCTTCATACAATTGTCACAAACAAATTTGATAATTGAAAAAAAGAATCGCATATTCCTAATATATCCTCTTGCTGATTAGTATAGTGCTCTATAGGGTTATGGTAGTGTGAAGAATTTGACAACTATGAGTCTAGATCATACTTACATTATTAATGTTTCTTAGGAGATATCAGTTTAGTTGAGGTAGGAGTTTTGGTTGCTATCAGTTTAGTCTCAAGCAAATTTCTTAGGAGATATCAATTTAATTGAGGTAGGAGTTTTGGTTGCTATCAGTTTAGTCTCAAGCAAAGTTACTATATGAGGTAGGAGTTTTGGTTGCTATCAGTTTAGTCTCATGCAAGGTCATTATATGAGGTAGGAGTTTTGGTTGTTATATGGTTTGTGGGGCGCTGAATGCTTCTTATTAATATTGGATGTTATCCATGTTGGTCCTGGTGAGGACGGTTAGAGGGGGTGAATAACTTGCAAGTAAGATTTAACTCTTTTTCTTTTGCTATCGTTCTTAGCAAAGACATACTATTAGTTTAAACAAAATAAATAACATAAAGAAAAAGTAAGAGACAAGAAGGTTTGACTTGGTTACGACTAAGATGGTTGTTAATCCAAGATAGTTAAACAACTTCACTAACAAATCTCCTTTGACGAAGGCGAAGTATCCTCTTACAAACATTGAAAGCATAGAAACAAAAAAGAAATTCAAATATAGTGTGTTGTATGAACTAAGATGACCAGGGCTCTATATATAGTCCACTGGTCGAAAGTAACCATTTGCTGATGTGGAGGATTCTGGGCGCCTAGACTAGGTCCAAGTCCGGGCACCTTCACTGGTTGCCTTGATTCACTGCGCAACGGCTTCGTGATAAGCTCCTTAATGGTACCCGGGTGCTTGGACCCAATCCGGGTGCTTGGATGTTGTTGATGTGGACTCCGAAGATGATCGTTGCTGCAACGACTCAAAGAGGCGTCTGACTTGGCCCATGCTGATCCGAGCGCGTGGACAAGTCAACATTGTGTTGACTTGTCTGATCACTTCTCCAGTCGTTTGGGTGATCCTCTGGTCATCCAGAGTTGAGCTCACTCGAACCCAACTTCGGCCTTCTTCTCGAGTAGTCTTCTTTCCGGCTTCTCGTCCCTTGGAAGCGCCGCGCGCGTCCTTCTTGTCTGCCGGTGTACTCTTCCACTCCCCATCCCTCAGATGCACCTAGCCCGTCGACTCACTTCCATGCACACTTTAGACACAAGAGATCAAATAACACAGAGCCTAACTTAACTAGGTTGATTACATCAAAACTAACTCAGATACTTACTATCCAAAGGTTATTTGGTCTTAGAAGGTCACTAAATGAGATATGATTCTTGACCTTGGGTGTTAAATTGACTCCTTATGTTGCACCTTCTCATGGTCAATCTACTTGTTGATAGATATTGCCCAAATGTGTGTTACTTTACTGCCTACAAGGGATCCACCCAAGTGTAGAGCATAATGATAGTGTTGGCATAAGATGAAGAGGAAAGGAAGGAGAATTATACAAGGTGTAATAAACAATGAGGAGAAGTCATGAAGGTGGTTAATGAGGCATGGAACTCTTTGATCCCATCAGGAGAAGTGAAACTATTTCAAAGCCAACTTGTGACAATTTTAAGTGTACCAAGTGTCAGCATGCCACTGTATTAATGTCGTACCATTCTGATTTGGACAGTCTAAAACCTTAGCTGAGATGTTATATGGAATGTTCTGTGTCAATCTGGTTCCCATGAGATCATACCAATGCAAATCCATAAATTTTTGATTAATCGATAGTGCATCAACTTTGATCAACAGTGTGGGTGATCTATGTGAAATGCTGTCATGTGTGATTTATTTTTAAAAGTTAACATTGATGGAGAGTTATTGTTGGTAATGTTATTACAAGTGCTGTAGTGAGTGTTTTAGTTAAGCATGATCAATTGGAGTTATTAGTTGTTTTGACAAACCCAATGTTGGGGTTTGAAATCCATCGTGATATATTGACCCTCATTACCGGTTCTGCATTGATTATTGTTAGTTCGATAGTTGTTGATTGTTAATGATTCGAGTGGTGAATTTAAATTGAGCAAATTGTTGGCCATATATCCTAGCATTTTCACCCCTCGTGAATGGGATCAACCGACCCTAATAATTACTTTTATGAATGAAATGCACCTGAATTGAAGCCTGTCACGTGCCCCTTTCTCCTCTATCTGTTGTGATGATGGTTGAACACATCTCTTCTCTGCCACCATTTGTTGCCTTCTTGTTCTCCCAATGAATACCACCAACCTCCGATTGTGAACTATGAGGAGTAAAATGGTCAATATTCATCTGGTTAGATTAACCCTATTTCTTCACCCCCACTCCCAGCCTTCTTCAATCCTTCATCCGTCCAAAACTTAACTTTTTGTAATATTGGTCACTCACCCCCATTTTGATGTTGAGATCAGGGTAGATATGGTGTGCCACAATTTCATGAGTTTCACATGACATTCATATTGTCAAACCATAATCTTTTTTGATGTGTGATTGACTAAAGCATTAGGAGTCATCCCTTTTTCAGTTACAGTGCCAGGAATAACTTTTAATGGTGCTACATTGCATTATGAAAATATATTATAAAATAGATTTAACATTGATTTGTTGATATATAATTAGGACTATAAAATGGGGTTAAAAATATATTATTTTTAATTTCTTTCTAAATGTGAAGTATGAAGTTGAATTTTTGCAGGTCAATTGACCCCTTTCCTTCTATGGAAGGCCTCCATCACTGGTCTCATTTATTGTTCTCACAATAATTCAGTTGCTAAAACAGTGTAAAATATATTAGGTTTACTACAATTATTAAACTAAAACAAAAAAATGTTTAAAGTTCAACTCTTGTACTGGTTTATTTATTGTATCATTTCAGTAAAATATAGTCATGGAGTCACCCCGAGCCCGTCTAGCATTTGAAACATATACCATTATAATACCTATAAGTATATTTTTGCAAGTGCCATGAGATCATCAAATTATATGGGATAATGTGGCAAATAGTTCAGCTATGCTATGGATGTATTAGAGTGACATGTGGCAAATTATATGCCATAATATGTGGCAAATAGTTCAGCTATGTGATGAATGCATTAGAGTGACATTTCTTCCTGGCGTATTGAGTTGACTTTATTGTTTTATTTATTCACTTGCTAGCGAAATAGTGCAGCTCAATTTCTTTTGTGATGGCATACTCCTTTAAGTTTTATTATTGCTGATAAATAGCATTTAATGATGGAATAGCATCCATTGAACTGAACCTAAGGAGTTGGGTCTCACAACTTGTTTATGCTCCTTGTGTTTTATTTCATTTTTCAAACTTTTGATTCTTATTGTTAATTAACACTATTTATTTCTTCTAGGATTTACAAAAGATTTTCAAGGACATTGGTGGCATTCAGGAAAAAGAACCATTCTTCTTATCTAAACAGATTCTTAAGGAGGTACAGTTACAAAGATGTTCTTAATCCTTCAGCTCTCTTTATTTCCAAACAAAAGATCTGCAGATAGAGTACAACTTGTCATTAATCCCACAGGGCACTGGCAGTATGGAAAGCCAAAAACACTTGACGCCTAGCAAAACCATCTTGACCAACTCCAATTTTCATAGTCCCACATTGTTACTACTTTTGATCATGTGTGAATTTTAGTAGAAAGAGTCATGTTGAATACCTAAATCCATATCAGTGTCAGGTGCTCGTAATTGAATCTTAGTAACAATGGTCATTGGAAATCATTAGATTTGGCAAGTTATGTAATGAGTGTATCCAAGATGATCCCTGCTTGTTTGTAATGAGTGTATTCAAGATCATTAGGTCATTAGAGATTCTTAGATTTGGCAAGTTATTCTTTTTCCTTGTGGACAGATTTTGTGTCATTCACTTAGTGATTTTCAAAAACCTTTGGATGGGAACAGTTGGCACACCTCTAATGGTGTGAATGTGGGATCCAATAGGAATTAGATTTCTTGTGGTTTTTAAACAGAAGAGAGTTTTGAATCTTAATTGTCTTATTTGTAATTTTTAAAGTGAAGGACATGTGCAAACAAGTCGCCTCTGCTCCACGTTATCTCACTCTACTCCACACTCAAAACCCGTATCTATGCCTAACAAAAATCTTACTAATTGTGGAAGGAGTGCTCGAGACCCCAACCACAGTCACCATTTGTCTCTTAATTGCTTATGTGGCCTATCACAAATTCTTAGCCCTGTGCTATATGGTCAATGCAAGAATGGTCCTTTTGAAGCATTATCCTATGTAAATAGACACACGGACCACACGAGTGTATGGGAAACAATATAGGGCAATTTACCAAATCACACACCTAAGTTAAAGAAATACTCAAAACTCTCACATTACTTCGATATTTATTAAAGGGCGCACTTGTTTCCTAAAATACACCTCCATCCATTACAACCTCAAACCAAATCAAACCATTTTTTTCTTAAATCGAAGCATAGAACCCCTCACCACCAAATTGCAACCACCATTGAGCTCACAATGGAGCTTGGCGATTACTGTTCAGTTGCAATTTTGCAGCTAGACATAAGCATTCGTAGCTGCATGACCGCGATTTTGCAGCTGCAAGCTCATGACCAAACTCAGACAGTCAAACCACGACCACATCTTGATCTCGATGCAAGCTCACGGCCATGAAATCTCGGCTCGACTGTGATATTGCCTTGAAATTGCAGTGGCTTGGCCGTGAAATCATATCAGAGCTCATGGCTGGTACAAGCTCACGGCTACCACAAATGGCCGTGAGTTCACGGCTATATCACACAAAATCACAACCACCTAGTTGCGAATGGACACAAGTATTCACAAGCTCATGGCTTGCTTGTGGTCATTTGCGGGTGCTTGAGACCATTCGTGACCATGAATAACTGTGATTTGGCTACTAGTTGGTGGCTATGAAATCGTGGCTGCTTGGTCGCAAATGAGCTCGCTGATTTCATGGCCGTGAGCACGAATGCTCGTGATCTAGCCACAAAATCACGGTGACCACAATTTCATGGCCAAGGGTTCCATAGTTCATCAACGAAGAGAGGAGAGAAGAGAGTTTTGGCTTAAGTTCTCCATTTCGGTTAAAGTAAATAAAACATCTGTTTGGGGATGTAATGAAGGCAGGCATATTTTAGGAAAAAAATGTGCACTTTATTAAATATCAAACTTAGGTACTTGTTTTGAATATTCCTTAAACTTGGATGCATGATTTAGTAAATTTCCCAACAATATACCTTGAAAGTCCTTGTGTTTCGACTAGTACTGTGTGGAAAAGACACAGCTCACTGCCTTTTTCAATCTACTATATTTTTTACATTAAATATCTGAAAACCAGGATGTTGAGTTTTGGCATGCAAACAATTAAATCTGAAAGTGATCAAAATTTCCTTCGTTGCAGATTAAACCAGGAAAGTATCTTGATGATCGTGAGAATGCACAAGTTCTGGACCTTTTGGAGCTTCGCGCATAACTTGGCCAACCATTTGAATCGGTTAACACTCCATTCCAGTTAATGTTCAATTAAGTTTGATGTTTTTAGGAAGTTTTTAATTTACTCTCGATTTATAATTTTGTATGTTTCCAGAGAGAATCAAGTGCTGACTTGATATCCTAATGCATCGTGCTAAGCCATTTCTTTTGAGGAAGGTTGTTCTCCATGGCCTTGTCGGTTATTGGTAATATTGAGAATGACCTGAGTTGAGTTTTGGCTATCATTGTTGAAGTGTATCGACCATCAGATCTTCACAAATACCTGCTAGACAATCAGTCGCGGTGATACTGACTCCTGGGACGACACCAGATATAGCTGGAGAAAGTTTTGGTTCACTTGTATGATCAGCGATATCGTAAGGCTTCCAACTATCTTGTTACGATATGTTAAGATTGCTTGCGTCAAAATGGCTGTTTTCAGAAGTTAGTTAAAAAACAGACAAGGATATAATGCAGTTCGGCTAAATTGATGCCGACATCCACAAATCACTTCTACTATATAAGTAGGATTACAATATTCTTCACCTCACCAGATGGCTTTCAAAAAAGTGTACACACTCGAACACTTCCT
>JBAMIB010000109.1:6528963-6552199 GCA_037177415.1 Kaempferia rotunda | reverse complement strand
CGCCACTGGAAACAAACACAATAAGTGAAAATAATGTGCTTAAAGCAATCGATATAATCTATTCTATGATGATTAAAATTGGATAATTTATTTAATCTAGTTCAAATTTGTAAGAAAATTCATAAAATATTTGACTCCAAGACAATATTAAAAATAAACACTGAATATTAATAATAAGAAAAATATAAATAAGTAGGTAACTTATATTGCAAGTTTATATATTAATGAATAATAATATTGATGAAATTAAATTTTCAATTGAAAAATAGACTTTTTAAATTTAATTAGAAGAAATTCGAAGGAAAAAAAAAAAAGAAGAAATTGACATTCACGATTCAAATAGAGCCCTTATACTTCTGAAAACAAATAATGAAAAAAAAACTGTACAAGTCATAAACTCTTGGAAAAGATAAAAAAAAAAAGAAAAAGACAGTTAACATTTTTTTCTTTTTCTTTCAATGTTTTTTTTTAGATTTTTTTCTTTAAAGATAAATATTTTTTAACGTCTTTATTAAAACAATCCAATAATATATATTTTAAAGATTTTTATTAAAATAAATCAATAATTTTTTTTATATTTTTATTAAATTAATATAATTATATATGTATATTGAATTTAGGGGTCTAAAAATCTGAGGCCCTCATGTGTCAGGATCGGCCCTAATAATATTATATTTTTTAAATTTTAATTGAGTAGTTGTAAGGTGATGGAGTAGTTTGTAAATTGTTGTATTACTAAACATTTCTATAAATGTAGTGCATAGATGCTACTTAATAAAAATAAAAGACATTTTCATTGTTACCCTAATTTTTATTTTAAAGGTGGTATACTGAAGTACTATTTATTGATATACATAAAAATTATACCGATACCTAATAAAATTTTAATATATTAAAAATTCAATATATCAAAATTTTGATACGATGAAGTTTCATACCATTTATTATAAAATTTCGGCATCGATACAACATACTAAAAATTTTAATACTTCGATATATCGTTAAATCGGTAAGATTCGATATATTTTCATATGGTAGGTACAATATACCAAAATTACAGTTTTTTCCCCACCCCTAATTAATTGCATAAGCACAATTATAAAATTTTGTAGTTGAGTTCAAGTACAATAATTAACGCACTATTCCAACCGACTGCAGAGCTGGCCAATGGTTGCTTCATGAAGGTCCCCACGCTAATATACTCTATTAGTTCCTTCTCTTGTCCCTCTCATGAATGATTGACGACATGAATAAATAGTGATGTAACATCAAAAATTAGGTAAAAATGTATGGAAAACTATAATTCAATGTTTAACCTATTTTTTAGGAAAAAAGAATTTTTAGGGAACAAAATACACAAGTTTCACTAAACATTTTTACATCGTCTATGTTAATTGTTTTTATTAATACATGTGCTTGAATCAACTAATCACATTACTAGCTCTTAAAAAGTCAAGCTTTGTATAGTCATAAACTACTCAAACGTAAAACTTAATAAAGCAGCAGGTGCAGTAGAGATGTAAACACTACTGCTATCGTTATGATCAACTTGCTGCTGGAACATCTTGAAATTGTTATTTGTTTTGACTTAAAGGTTTCAATTTGTTATTTGTTATATGCTTTTAGTTTTAGGTTTCAATTTTTTTGATACTTCCAAATCAATGAAAAACTGACTCGTGCCTTGAGACGAATGAGATAATTGATTTCACTTACATAATTAATGGGTTGATTGATTCTCTGACCTGCAAAGAACTTCTCCTCCTTCCCTTGAAAATTTCCACTGCAGAGCAAATAGAAGAAACATAATGGGTGATGTTAGTATGATAGCAAATGGATTAAATTAGATAATGGTGCGAATTTAAATTTTAAAATTTCTTACATGAAATTTGAGGTCTTCTGTGATCTGCATTCAAATGGCATGTTACAGGCTTACAGCAAACACTTTCCTGAGCTTTCTTGCACCCAGATCAATAAATATGAGAATGATCTAAATTCGAAGTGTCAATGTCATTAAATAAGCATAACCAAGTTACTCCCAACAATATTCGTCGACCTCGGCATAATACAGTCAATGAGATAGTCATACATGATTCATCCATGGGGTCTCCAGGATTATCTTTAATAGATGACGTGCCAAATGATTTAGGAAGCTGTGATCTTACATGAATCAAACTGCACGCCAAGCATCATTGGTGGAAATCTGAACCTGAACTTGACTCTAATATGTGAGGGATCATCAACTCCGACTTGCCATGGCCTGTGATGCTGCCAACTTGAAACCTTTTGGATGTGCTCTCAGCCTTCGGGCTTGCAGAAGGGGAGCTAACATGGAAGGTGGAGTCAGGTGTGAGAGGTTCACGGCGAGAGGAGAAAGAATCATCACATGAAATGTTTTTGTAGAATCCATAAGTGTCTCCTTGTCCCCTACCAATAGCCTTATCTTGGTCAGGGGATTCAGAAGTTGGTGCTGGGGTTGAAGGATCAGTCTTTTCAGACTCCAGGAAATGATCACCAGAAGCAAGTGCAGGATTGCCCGATCCAGGTAATTCAGCTAGTACACCACTAAGGCGCTGCTGCTCATCGATAATCTTCTTAAGGTACTTCCCTTGGGCTTCTATTCTTAGCTGCAATTGCCTTTGCACCTGTTACCAGTTTGACGGCAATGAGACTAACATTCATTGTGGCCATCTCTCAGGTGGCAGATTAGCTCAAAGTTGTATCTGAGCTAAAAAAACGAGTTACAAGTGATACATTGCCAAAATTTTAAATATTTGAAGAAAAATGGGAAAAAAAAAATTCAAAATTTTCCACTTCAACTTGGTACTAACACAGAGAAATAAGTAACAATGTGCTACTGTTCATTTTTGGAGCTTGTGTTTAGGCATATAGGTTCTATTATAATAAGTTGTGATAAGTTGTTGTCTATATTGCTGGTAATCTGATCTTTCATGTGCAAAACTAGGCATACTATGATAATTTATGTGACAACCATACTATGATAATTTAGTTGATGTCTACATTGTTGGTAATTTGATCTTTCATGCACAAAACTAGGCATATTGAAGTTGATTGTTACTTTATTACAGAAATCCTAATGACCAAAAGTTGCCTATTGAAGCTGATTGTCGCTTCATTACAGAAATTGTGAGAGACCAGAGATAATTAAGAGTTTGCGACCCAATTTTACTAGTCCTGTGCAAGTTGCTGTTTTCTTTGCTGAACAGACTAGCACATTTTCTCCGACTTAGGGGGAGACTGTTACAATAGTCGATGCAACAATTATCTTGCATGGGCCATTTTTTTAGATATTTCTCGACTATATACCTTCATGGAAACTGTACAGCATCAAGATTTAAAACCAGGAAACCATAATTAAGAAAAATCATAATAAGGATTGAACTCAAATAGTGGAATCATTTACTAAATATCCTCCATATTAACTTGCCTCTAGTTGTTCTTGAAGTCGTTTCTGCACCTCCATCTGCAATTTCAGTGCTTCTGTTATTTGAATTCCCCTGAAAAAAAAATTAGTTTTCAGCCTATCTCACATATTCTCATCCCTACATAGCAAGAGCTAAGTGAAAAAGACCGGACATAAAAATAAGATCAAACTAGTTAGCAACAAGCATCTACCAAATGAAGCCACAAAAGCACATAGATTAGGTTGATTTATTATTACAAAAAAGAGAATATAAGGAAAATATTGAAAGACTAAAAACACTGGAAAGTTCAAGAAAGGGGAATCAAACTAGTTTTATCTTAGCAAGTAGACTACGGGCTCAAAATTTAGCACAATGAAATCTTGTACATTTTAGTAGTTCAATTGTCAAGAAGCTCAAGAGCCAAAGCCCAGGTCACCAAGACAAGTGATTCTCAAATGCTTCCTATGCAACCTGCATATGATTATAACCAAAACACTTAACCACATTCCTTCAACCACTGATGTGCTACCATACTTCATGAAATTAAGGTTACAAGTGATTGTTATACATGAAAAGCATTCAATGGACTGGAAGAAAAAAAAACAAAAGAAGTAAGCAACAAAAACAATGGTTCGACACAGGGAAGAAGTATGCATGATAAGAACAACAATTCTCAAACTCATGTGGACACTGCTTAGTGAAAATGTAAGGTTATATAATTCCTGGATTACAAATAAGTAGGGATTACTGCTATTTCACAGCCCACCAATTCTAATGTTACCCTGATAGTGTCTTTTGCTTATAACTTACAGCCCAGTTGCACATTGAATCTGATTATCAACAACTATTAAAGTGAAATCTATCAATTCAAAATTTGAAAAATAAAAAAATAATTGTTTTATCCATGTATATTATTATAGAAAATAGTTGATCAGTATACATACGAAGAGTTTTCAAGGCCTGGAATTGAATTTTCATCATCTTTCTTTTCAGACTTTATACCTGCATAAGTGAAAATTAAGCAAAAACATTTTTAGTGTCTATCACCTCGTAAACAGAACAACACTACAACTTCCAGAACAATGTGCTAAATACTAGCTACAACTTTCAGAACAATATGCTAAATACTCAGCTGAATATAGTAAAAAATCAGTTCCTTACCATCATCTGAAGCCTCAGGTACATACTTTGCGAGCCGATATTTCTATGCATACATTAATAATCAAATTAAATATATATTTACATAGTGGAGCATATAAAATCTTTAAAAAAAACATCTCATAAACAGGTACCTGTAGATGACTCTTCACGTGGTATATTGTTAGCCCTTGAACACCCATGATTCTAAGAACTCCCTTAGGAGTTGCTCCTGTCACGAATCCAACTTGTCAGTGGTCAAATGAATATTATTTCCCGTAGGTTAGTAAAAAATTCAGATAGATAGAATATTAACTAATTCACTTGAATAAATACTAATAAACTGTTATTCCAATCAATCGGTTGCTATTGTCAGGTTGATCATAGTGATAGTTGCATAGTATCATAGTTAAGCAATCCCTTTAATCACATAAGATCAATAAAGTTATCTATTTTCCTCATAAAAGTTTTGCACTTGGCAAGAAGTGTATGTTCCACGGAGATAGGTAACCCTAGAGAACAGTTTAACAAAAATAAGAAAACTATAACCTGTATAATTATTTTTGTTTTCACTAAAGGTTAAAATATGGAGACATTAAAGTCACTATGATAAAGCTTTTGTTTCGTAAGTTGATATATTATGCAGATGGATTTTTGTTTTTTTACTTCATTTGCTCAATTGCCACATTTAGCACTTTACAATGCCCATGCAAAAAGAAATTAATTAAACATTTAGGGACACTGGATATTAAAAACATTGATATAGAAATCCAAAATCAAGTAACTTCTGAAGTGTAAATTACCAATATAATCTTCTAAAAATGTCTAGAAAACACTTACTATCAGGACCACCAAGTTGTGTCACAGCATCCACAAAACGGTCATGCAGATCAGTTGTCCACCTTAAACGCTGTCTTGAAGCTAAATTATTAGGGTTGTTCATACCAGTGATAGGTCCCATAGTATTGTTACCTGATTCAAGTTATTGGTCCTGAGAGACCTAATTGATATGAGCCATCACAATACTTGAGAAAGGCATAAACAGATGCATTTGCCACTATTTTATGAAAAAAATGGAAAAGAATAATCCATGTAATCAAGTAGCAGAATAAGAGAATTCAAAGATGGATATTGTTTCAACATCTCATACCTACGAGACCATTTAGAATGACACAGGATCAAGTTAGAATATTTATTTTTTTATTCTGTAACTTACTAAAATATGAAAGTTAAATTGTTATGTGGAGAGAAGGGGATCATATATGAATGCACATTTGATATAGTTCCTACTATAGTAATTGCTCAGATTACTTTAGAACCCAAATACTATCTGTGGACATTGTATTGACATTTATTGTGCCATCTTAAAATACTTCAACTGGTATCAGTAATGATAAAAATATTAAAGCTCTATACATACTAGTGAACAGATCATTGTAATATGAAATCTACTCAGTTACCATGGTATCAGAGCATTAGGAATTCAAAATTAAAGTTAATCTCCTGCCTTTGGTTTTGTTCCAGATCCTTCTTCCGTCGCTTTCTTCCGCCGCCCAAGAGGCATCCTTCGCTGCTTGTCTTCGTCTTTCTCCTAGTGCTGGACTAGGGTTAGCCGACCTATCTTCTTCCTCTGGCCAAGAGGTGGCCGGATCTCTTGGAGAATCGCCGACTATATTCTCGTGCCTACTCGCCGCACGCCTGCATCTGGCCTTCCCAAACTTTCGAACGCTTTGGAGGTGGACTACTTTCCTCTGGCGTTGGCGATCTCATCTTAGTTCTTCTGATCTCCGCAGTCACACGGCGAATAGTAGCGCAAGGTTGTAGTGGCCTCGCGAAGTCCTTCGAGTGGTTGCTTCGAGGTCGTGGCTGCCTTTGCGAGGCTAGTGCCACCTTGTGACTCTACTTTGTGTTGGTGTTTGTCAACACTAAATTTGCCTATGTCCACTGCAATGGCTCAGTATTACGAACTATGATTGAGGCACCTGTAGCAATTTTGTCCAAAACTGCTACCCTTGCTTTTGCCCTAGGATGATGTAGCAATTTTGGTTCCAAAAATGTTATGAGTCTATACTAGTTAATGTTCATAAGAAATGGATCATTTGGTGAGCTTGAGCCCATGTAACACTTTTGGTCAAAGCTGCTACATGAGCTTTAAGTGCCTAAAACATAATGGTCAAACAAACCATTGGTTCCCCTACAACCCACTATATTGACCGATCTTTTGAGTGTAAAGTTTTATAGCCAAGGCGCTTTAGCAAGTTTAATCTAAAATTGTTCCACGTTGTTGATCTATTAGGTAGTTATTTACTAATAATAGTCATCCCTTTGCTTTTAGGGACTCATCAATTTCAGTTGAAATCCTATCTTACATTAAGAGTGTTGAACAAGATGATTTTTCTCTCCCTCCATCCATTAGTCACTTAGAACTATAAAATAAAATATATGTGCAGGGGATAACTCTCAACAATTTGACCCTATCAAGACAAATTGGGATGAAGATATTCATATGAGCTCGTATGAGCTAGTAGAGGAGGATTTTCACAATGTAGAGATAAACAAAATAAAGAGATGGTCGTTGAGCATTTTGAAGATGCTTTGAGATTAGACACATAGACTAAAAGCTATAAAGTGAGGTTTGCAATCTAATAGGAATTATAATTGGCAAATTGTTGCTTGAGGATCTGGAAAATTTCACTAGGTTTGATAACCTGCTTACCTGCTCATAGTCGTCGAGCAAGGGTCGAGATCATAAAAATTATAGTTGTTATTGGCAATATTCAAAATCTCGAGCTATGTCAGAGTTTGTGTATAATATTGATGTTTTGATTTATAGTGCTTATAGCAAATTAGAAGTGGAAAGAGATAGAAGATGAAGAAAAAAAAGAAGATAAACCAACTATGTGATTGTAATTTTCCATATAGAATGATACAATTTTGACATTATCTTATATAGATATAAGTTAAAAAGTAATACATTATTACAATTCATGTAGATTTGTGTTGTAGTATGCTAGGGGGAGTCTGGTGTTATCATTACTTATATGATTGACACAGCGACATGAAACGTTCTCTATGCATGATGTTGAGTAGTATTGAGTTTTGATAATTTATCAGAAATATATATTTTAATCGTGCTGCCTAGTACGGTATGAGATTTTAAATCATGGTTCTTGGGTTGTTGCTTAGATTCAAGATAAATAATATCTATGGAAAAGTATTCTCCAAGAATTATTATAGAAAATATTTAAAAAAGGTTTGGAGTGATAATTGCAAGCTAAACTTCATGGAGTTGTTAATGTACATGGGGATTATACTTATACAATGGCCTTTTATGCATTTTATTTGAAAATTAAGGATTAGAGACAATAAGATGATATAAGGTCTTCACAATATGAACATTTTCAGCTAATCTTCTGGGCATTTGGTGTAATATGCATGTATTAGTTCAATTCCTTTGTTTTGTTACTGAAATGGATGTATGCCATCTATTAGGAAATATTCTGGGGTTATAATGATTATAACTAGTATGGATGGGACTAATAAACTCTTCCCAATTGCATTTTAATTTGTAGTAATAAAAAGTATAGTTTTTGTTAGAACATTGTTCTTAGATAATTGGTGAGGAATCTTTCATAATTATAAGCGATCAAAATCTCCTAGTAATAGTATACTAGCATAGTTAAAAATATATTACCTGAAATGCAGATTGTGCACATAGCCAAGAGTTTAGTTTTGAACAAATTTATAATGAGTGCATGAGGAAGATGAGTTTGTACCACAAGAAGAGCTATAATCGGATTAGTAGAGTAAAGAAGGAATAGGTTAATGCCTTCATTCTTAGGCGCAAATATCTTATGCTCTCTACAAATGGATATAAGTGCATGAATATGATCCTAATATCTGCACGTATATTATTTGATTGGATTTACACACATAGGTAGTTTGGGGAAAAACTGACGACCAGTTTGAACTCATTTGGTCCATATCTACTTGACAACTCTATCTAATTTGACTCTATGTAATACTAAATGGAACCTTTATACTCAAAATATTACTCCAATTTAGTTTAATTAATATCTATTTAAAAAAAATTAAAATGCAATTTTTATTTTTGATATTTAACATTTATGAAGATTTTTTTGAGTTATACTTTACTGTTACAATATCATGGAATTCTATTGGCACAATATGATACAAATACCGAAATTGTATTATTTTGGCTAGATTGAAACTCCAACATAACTCTTGAGATTTAAACCTTATTCATTTGGACACATATATCTCAAAAAAAAACTTTGATTAACAAATTGCTAAAGCAGGAGGATGATCATCAACTAGTATCCTGTCTAATACTTGTGACTCATATAGTATATTATAGACTCAGTATGATTTTGAGAGTTATCATGTTTAACTATGCATTTTGGAGTATATTGTGTTTTTAACAAAGATAATTTCTTCAGATTTCTTAAGATGATGCAAACAGTCGCTATTCACAAATCCCAGAATCGAATGTCACTTTCAGCATTAGCAGCTTGCATGGCCCCATTACTACTCCGTCCACTTCTTGCTGGTGATTGTGAATTTGAAGATAATTTTAGTATGGGTGGAGATGGTTCTCTTCAACTTCTTAAAGCTGCTGCAGCTGCGAACCATGCTCAACTTATTATCATAATTTTGCTAGAGGAGTTTGACAAAATATTTGATGTAATGTTTCCTTTTCTTCTGATTGAACCATATTCAACTGTTAGCTTAAATTTATCAAATATTTATGAGCTATAATAACTTTAGGATGATTCCTCAAATGATGAGTCAGTGTCATCAGAGGTTTATTCTGACTCAGAAGAAGATGCTGAAATTGAAGAAGATTATTCAACTGATAGTGACATCCCAGAAGATGATGAATCTCATGATGACTGTAGCAATTATGATTCTACTGATAATGGCAATCAAGAAGATGATGGATTAGATGATGAGCATGGTCGCATTAATAATTCAGCCAATCATGACATTCCTGGTGGTGTTGGCCTTAAAGCAAATAAAGATGATTCCGAATGTTCAGGAAGTGGAACAATTAGTGAAAGCTATAGCAATACTGGAAGTGATTCATATGACAATGAGGTTATTTTTGTTCCTCTGTCTTCGTTAATTTTTCTTTATCAAAGAAATGATGCATCTTACTTCTATGCTATTCGCATTTTATATAGTCATTTGATTGATAAAATTTATATCAGCGCATAAGTTCTTTTCATTGCAGATTTACTATATCCTTAGTTTTTAATGTTACTATGGCTCTATTTGCATTTTGTCCTGTATCTTTAGCTGTATGTTAACCCTTACAACCTAATGGTTTACTAATGTTCATCAAGATAAAAAATTTAAGTGGATATTGTTACAATGTTGTATTATATATTGACATAGCTCCAAGATGAATATGAACCTCACACAAAATTTCATATCGAGGAAGAAAAATATAAATCTTATTTATCAAAATGTAAGCTGAGATGAAATATGACAATACTTTTTCAAAGTCAATTCTATGAAAATTATAAAACTAAAAAAATTTAGGAAATACAATTTAGGACATGAAAATGCATAAATTACCAAATAACTCAACTAATTACAAATAATTCAAAATTTAAAAATATAAATATTATTCTTGACATATATGATTTTTCCCATTAAGAAGAAGTTGACTACTTCTAGTGGGGAGATCAAGATCTGCATTGCCTTAAAGTAGAGGTGATTCTCTAAATAGATCAAATGATTGTGTTTAATATTTCTTCAAGAGCAAAGTGCCAAACCTGCCCATGTCGGTCCCAAGCCCAGTTAAAAAAGGGCGAGGGTTGCGCGTTAGATTGCCAGTTAGCATGGATTTTTAGGCAAATGTTCAATGCATGGATTCATCAAACTATTGTGCTGATGTTAGGATGTTCCTCGAAAGGAACGTGTTGCAGGTCCGACTGTGACATCTCAGCTAGGACCGTTACATCTTCATGAGAACTTGAGTGTATTGTTAAATATGCAAGAGTTCTCACACCATAGGTTGGGTAAGAACAAATATTATAAGAAAATTAATTGTCTTAAATTTGAAACTTGAATCTAGGAATGCTCACTAATTAAGCAAGGGAGGTAATAGATATGATGATTAGGAGAATAATTAATATTTTATGTGTACAAGAAATAAAATAGGTAGTGGAGTAGGTAAAGATGACTAGTTTTAACTTATGGTGCTCACGAAAGAAGCAATAAAATAAGAAATGAAGTAGGTATTGTTGCCGATAGTTCGCTAAAGGATGAAGTAGGAGTAGTTAGAAAGGTAGATAGAATTATAACTCTCAAGATAATGGTGGTTATTCTTAAAGAAATTATTAATGTAATTGACACATATGCACCTCAAGTAGGATTAGATGAACAAAAATTTAAATTTTGAGATTACCTAGATGTGGTATTATAAAATATTTCGTCAACCAAAATGATTTTAATAGGAGATCTAAATGGGCATATTGGAATGAAAATGAGGATAGGGTGCATAAGGGTTATGAGTTTAGAATAAAAAATGAAGAAGTGAAAACTATATTAGGTTTTACAATAACATATTATCTTATATTGCCTAATACTTTTTTAAAGAAAAGAGGTCACTTGTCATGTCAAAAGTGAGAAGAATAAATCGCAAATTGACTTTCTTATAGTTAAGAAGAAGAATAAAAAGATTTCTAAATTGCAGGTCTCAAGAAAAGTTAACTATCCGATATAGAAGTATTGGATATACATTTCAAGTATAGTATCAATAGAAGGAAAATATGTACGACTCCTAAAATTAAGTAGTGGAAGTTAAAGGATTGTAAGCAAAATATATTTAAGGAGAGAGTAGGAGTTCAAGTATAAATATACGACGAATCGAATACGATATGAGATTAGAAGATATTGTAGCCAAAATTATACTCGGTTAGTCAAAGAGACACGCACCAATAAATAAAAAATTTTGGTGTTGGAATGAGAAAGTATAGGAGAAAGTGAAGAAAAATGAACAGTGTATAAGGTATTATATACTTATAAGAACGGGAAAACTAAAAATATATACAATATCTAGGAAAGAAGCTAAGAAAGCAAGTTAAGAATGAAACTTTTAAATGCTTATATAAAAAATTAAATACAAAAGAAGGGGAAATAGATATTTACAGAGTAGCTAAAGCAAGAGAAAGGAAGACAAGAGAGCTTATTCGAATAAGATGTATTAAAGATGAATATAATAGGGTATTAGTAAATGATGAGGAAATAAAAGAGCGATGAAATAAGTATTTTCTTCAACTTTTTATTGAAGTTTTAGGTGACTAACTTAATTTAGGCAATTTAAAGTTAAATAAGTATATAAATTTAAATTTTTATATAAAATTTAAATTTCAAAAGTCAAATAAGCTAAATGGGATGCAACATAGAAAAAAAGTTATATACTAAAGGTATGGAAGTGCTTAGGAAAATAAGGTATTGAAAGACTTACAAAGTTATTCAACTTGAGGGTAAGTACTCTAGTTCTCTTATATAAAAGTAAAGAAGACGTACAAAATTGTGCAAATTATAGAGGTATAAATGTAATCAGTTATACGATGAAACTTTGAAAAAGAGTAATTGAAAATTGACTAAGGATGGAGACCACAGTAACTGAAAATCAATTTAGATTTATGTCCAGTAAGTCAACAATAAAAACTATACATATTCTCAGGTAACTAATTGAAAAGTATCAAGAATAGAAGCAAGACTTACATATGGTATTCGTCGACCTAGAAAAAACTTATGATAGAAACCCAATGGAAATTAGACGGGGAATTATATAAAAGAGAGGTGTTAGCATATCATCCATTGAATTAATTAAGGATATACATGAAGATGTAATGACAAAGGTTAAGATTTTAGCCGGATTAACTGAAATGTTTTCCATAAATATAGGGTTACATTCAGAAATTAGCTCTAAGTCTCTAAATTAGGGCTACACTATTTATGGATAAACTTACAAGACACATTCATGATACTGTACCATAATGTATGTTGTTTACGGATGATATTGTTTTGGTAGATGAGACACATGAGTAAATGCTAAACTCGAATCTTGGCGGGAAATGCTAGAAGTGAAAGGTTTTAGGTTTAGTAGAGTAAAATTATAATATAATATATGGAATTTAAGTTTAGTAATATTATACATAATGAGACAAGTATTAAAATAGGAGATGTTGTAAGATCATTTTTTTGCAAAGGATGGAGGGATTGAGATAGATGTCTCACATATAATACAAGCATGATGGTTGAAATATAGGAGAACGTCAAATGTTCTTTGTAATCGTAGAGTACCTTTAAGACTTAAAGGAAAGTTTTACAAAACAGTGATTAGACTTTGTGTTATATGGAACTAAACTTTGGATTATGACTCAAGCATATGAACAGAAAATGAGAGTTACAGATATGAGGATGTTAAGTTGGATGTGCGGATATACAAGGATAGATACGATAAGAAATGAAAATATTAGAGAGAAAGTGAGTTGCACCTATCGAAGGAAAACTCCGAGAGACACATTTAAGATGATACAAATATGTATTTTTGATGATGAATAAATGTTTGAGTTAGGCGATGTGAAACTATGACAAATGTATATATCAAACGAGTTAGAAGAAGGCTAAAAAAAATTTGGTTAGCAATAGTAAATAAGATAAAATTTATTTAAATATAAGTGATAATATAGTGGGGGATAGAGTTCAGTGGTGTAAAAGAATTCATATAGCCGATCCCACCTAGTGAGATAGAGTTAGTTGTTGTTGTAATTTAAGAGCAAGGTGTCAAATCTCGTTCTCAACAAGTTAACAGTCAAGAATAAGTATCCTATCCCATATATTGTAGACTAATTGCGATAATGGCAATGCAGATAGTTGAGGAGGACATTGCCAAGACAGCATGTACTACTCGCTATGGATCTTTTAAATTCTTGGTGATGCCTTTAACCTCACTAATACCTCTTAACTTTCTGTGCACTTATAAATAATGTACTCCAACCTATTTTAGACAGGTTTGTGGTTGTTTACCTTTATGATATTGTTATATAGTGACATGCTCGAAGAACATGTACATCATCCCACTTCGTTCTTCAAGGTGCTTTGAGCCAATGCATTATGTCTGAAGAAGGAAAAGTGTGCATTTGCAGAACCAGAGTATCCTTTCTGGGTAATATTATTGAACAAAGTTGCATACGTATAGATGAAAGTAAGGTGTGAGCTATCCATCAATAGGAGGTGCCTACAAAATTCACTGAGTTGTAGTCTTTTTTTGTGTGTGTGTGTTAACTAACTTCTATCGGCGCTTCACCGGAGGATATTCTCATACTACTATTCCTTTGACTTATTGAAGAAGGGCTGAATTTGGAACTGAGATGATTTGTGCCACCAAACCTTCGAAAACTTAAAGAACGCTTGCACTCCCAGCCAAGCCATTGGAAGTGCAAATCAGTGCCTCGGACTATGCCATTGGAGTACTCATTCAGTGGGTCATCCTATAGAGAGTTGAAAGCTAAATGACACTGAGAGACAATACACCATTCAAGAGAAGGAGATGGTAGTCGTAGTTCATTGTTTACGGATTTAGAGGCATTATTTACTTTGGTCAAAGTTCATGTCATGACGGGCAATGTAACCACGAGCTATTTTCAAAATGAGAAGAAGTTATCACCCAAACAAGCAAGGTGGCAGGATTTCCTTATTGATTTTGATTATTAGCTCTAGTGCAAGCCAAGATGGGTTAACTTAGTGGTAGATGCACTAAATATGAAGGCTAAACTTGCCGTCATTTCACATGCTCAAGGAATTCTAGTGGATTGCATCAAAGAGGGAATGCCTCATTATAACCCCCCATCCTAGCCTATGTCAATGATGGGTGGATGAGCACATTTTGGATGCAAGATGGATGACTATATGCCAAAGGTACTCACATATATGTGCCTACTCATGGGGAATTTCAACAGGAAATACTCAAGGAGTGTCATAACTCTATGTGAACATGCATCAAAGTGGTTCGACACACACACTTGTACTTAAGGAAAAGTGCTACCACTAGCCATATATATGGGAAAATGTGGAATCTTTTGTCAAGACATGTTTTGTGTGCCAGCAAGACAAAGGAGAAGCATATGCACCAAAGGAACTTCTCCAACCATTGACCATTCCTCATCACCCTTGGGTAAGTGTCATAATGGGGAAGTATCATTGGGCTTCTTCCGTCAGATGGGTGCGGGAGTATTATTAGCATGGTAGACAAGGTATGCAACTTTTATCCTGATGCCTAAGAATTGGACTGCTAGCTGTCAGCTTATTCCTCAAGCACATTGTGCTAAGCAATATTGTAAGTGATCAAGAACATCATTTTACAACAAATTTGGGGTACACAAAATTATTCAAGTTCCTTGGGTTAGAATTAACTTTCTCTACAAGCATGCACCCCTAGTTAAATGGATAAACTGTGTGGGTAAATGCTTTGGTCGAGGCATACCTTCAACATTTCGTAAGTGCTAGCCAATGAGATTGAGCAAAACTTCTTGACATTGCCAATTTTCCTTCAACTTGCAACCAAATGAGTCAACAAGCAAGAGCATATTCGAGCTTGTCTTGGACCACCAACCCATAACACTATAAAACATTGCCATAGGATACTCGCAAGCCCAACTACTTTAAAATTCACCAAAAGATGACAAGAAGAAGCAGACATCGCAAAGTCATATTTACATAAGGTACTAACGTGCTTGAAGAAGTGGGAGGACAAGAAGCAGATTCCGATGAGTTTAAAGTTGGATACTTTGTGTTAGCCATGATATATACTCAACAGAAGAATAAGAGACACCACAAAGGTCTGATTTAAAGATACGAGGCATCATTCTGTATTGTAAGGTAAGTGGGCAAAGTATCGTACAAACTTGAGTTGCTACCAAAACGCAAGAAATTTATAAGTTTTCCATGTAAGTTTCCTTAAGTCGACATAAAGAACCCAAATACAAGCACCTCTAAAGGGCACTTATGGGGTTGAACATGTCATATGATCAAGAGGTGAAAACCATTCTGGTTGATCCATTTATTTGAAGGAAACATCACTTGCCAAGCTAGTGATATATCATTTTTTTTTTAAAAATAAGAGAAATAAAAAGGGTAGGTGAGTGCACAAAGCTCCCGTTAATGCGGGGTCATTGGAAAGAGTCATGCCACATTGGGTCAATTATACGCAGCCTTACCTTGCATTTTGCAAGAGGTTGTTTATGCGACTTGAACCCATAACTGTAACTTTACGACTGCGCCAATGCTCCCCTTCAAGAATATATTTATTTGCTTTATCTAAAATTGTTTGACATTTTAAAACATATGAACATTCATTCATGTGTGTGTCTGTGAATGTATATGCATATGAAATATATACATCATATCAATAAATCAAATTCATACTCTTATCCTTTTACTATACAATATAAAATTTAGGTAACACTTTTACATATTCTCAAAATACAAAAATTCCATTAATCTATGATTAATTTGAAGTTTTCAAATGAATGTAACATAATCAATGTGCCTAAAATCATCAAAATGTATTTGAAGATGTTGAAACTAAATGCAAGTTCTCAAACTTGATGACTTTGCAATCAAACTTAAAATTAAAGATCAGTCTCCATCACTTTATAAACGCAAGTTCTTGGACTTGATGTCTCTGCAATAAAATTGTAAATAAGACTATAAAATTATATGCGATAAGAATAAAAATATATAATTTAAATTTATACATTAATGAATAGCTGGGGAAAAAGATTCAATAAGTACCAAACGTCTTATGAGAAAATATCAAACCTTGAACTAAACATTCAACATATCCAATATAATTTATTTTTAACCTTCTATGGCAATCAAATATTAATAAAAATATCTTTAATTAATATATTTTTATATTTAAAAAAATATCGAAATTGTATTGGCGCAGGACTGTAGTACTAAAACTGTATCATTTAGGCCATAAATTGAAACTCTCGCATGGTTTGAAAATTTATAGCTTGATAATAACCATGTGCATGTATGGAAGTTTGCTTCCTGACAGTTTTTAAGAAAAATAATTTTTGTTATAGGAATCCACCATTGCTTATGTATGTCATCATGAAAAGCATACAAAAATCTATCAAAAGAATATAATAGATCTACAACATTGGTTGGACCTTTTTTATGTTCCAACATAGAGAACCTTGTACGATCTGAAAATACATGACTGATTTAAGCATGATGTGCAATTTTTTCCATTTGATTCTTCTAGTTTGTTTGATTAAAACTTAGTTCTCTATATATTTTTTATTTTTTGGATAAGTAAAAGTGGTATATCATGTATCCACAATGTACAAAAAGATGTTTTAGGGTCTATTAATGTCTAATAAAGTATCAGATTGGAATAAATGCTGGCCTGTAATACATGAATCTACATGCTTCTGAACATTCTCACAACATCTAATTGTCCCTCTCTAAAAACACTACGATTTAGATGTTGGAGCAATCTAGGTACCATAGGTTTTGATGTTTGGGCAAAAGTTTAAGTTAGGTTTATTGTTATATTTGACATGCATTGTGAGTGTGTAGGATACAAGTACAAGTGAAGTCCAAATAGAGACTTGGCGGTGTAAGTTCAAGAGGGAGCTTTGATGGTGTAAGCCCAAGTGGGACTTGGCAAAGGAAGACCCGACAATAAGGACCGAGGCTGATGGAAGCATCTAGAAGGCAAGGCACGAAGGATGGAGAGACATCCGAGGGGCTGAAGGAAGATGACTTGAAGGCTAGGTATAGGTTGGTCGGGCGAGGACGAGTGCTGAGAGATTGTACTTGGGGTAAAAACCCTAGATTAGTGTTTTACCAGTCGACTAATGTGTGGGCGACTAGGCAGTCGACTATAAGCAAAAAGAAAGTTTTTGTTCATTTTGCCAATGAAGGGCTGTCAACCGGTGTGTGGAGCAGTTGACTAGTCTTTATGGCAGTCGACTGGTAAGTGAGCCATTGGGGTGTAACAGTCACATTTCCACGTGGACCAATCAACTAATAAGTTTATCAGTCAACTGATAGTGGGAAACGAGCTTGGTGTCTCCACCCTAGCTCTATATAAGAGAGCTTGGGGCTCTTGAGAAGGTCGACAAAAATTAGAGGTGTTTAATCCTAATTAGAGTCTCCAAGTTCAAGGGCATTCCAAGCACATCCGAGAGGTCTCATAAGGTTTGTTGAGAGGTTTCTCTACCAAGAAAGAGAGTTCAATCTAGCTGGAGTTCCGGGAATTGATCCACCGAAGGATCATAGGATTCGTCCACCTTACGGACACGTCGTGGAGTAGGAGCAAGTGATCTCCGAACCACGTTACGCAAACGTGTTAGAGGTTTGTTTGTTGTTTTGTTGTTTAGGTTTAGCTTCCTTTGTGTTTGTTTATATTCCGTTGTGCACTAACAACGTAGGAAGTGAAGAATTGGAGTGACCGGCTTATTCACCCCCCTCTAGCCGATGTCAAAGGTCTCAACAATACTACGGGAATCTCATTGCTTAAATTTTTCATTCATACTAAGTCTCACACAAAAGACTTGGGTGATAAAGTATTTCTTGGGTGTTGAAGTTACAAGGAGTAAAAATGATATATTTCTATCTCAGAGAAAATATATCCTCGACTTATTTTATAGTACTCCAAACTCAGAACATGCATCTCACAAGAGATGGGGAACTATTTGAACATCCTAATAGATATTAAAGGTTGGTTAGGAAGTTGAATTACCTTACCGTCCAGATATTACATATTCGGTTAGTGTTGTCAATCAATTTATATCATCTCCAACCGTTCATTATTGGGTAGCATTGAAGCAAATCTTGTGTTACTTGAGGGGAACACCCGGACGGGTATCATATATGCAAATCATGGATACTCTCATATTGAATGTTTTTAAATGAAGATTGGGTTGTTCCAAAATAGATAGAAGATCTACTTCAGTTATTGTATGTTTATTGGAGGAAATTTAGTCTCATGGAAGAGTAAGAAGCAAAACATTGTGTCACAATTTAGTGCAGAGTCAGAATATAAGCCTATAGCACAGCCTATGTGTGAGATAATATGGATATAACAATTCTTGACTAAAGTAGGATTTAAAATTTCTAAACCAACAAAACTGTAATGTGATAACCAAGCTGCTCATATTGCATCAAATCCTTATTTCATGAGTGAACTAAGCACATTGAAATTGATTTTTTTTTTTTGTGAGAAAATTCAACAAAAGTTTAATTTCTACAGGATATGTGAAGAATGGGGAACAACTAAGAGACATTTTCACAAAAGCTTTAAATGGAATTCGGGTTGATTATTTTTGTAACAAGTTAAAAAATAAAGATGTCAATTATCTATATATATTAGTTACCATATTATATGTATATATTAGTTAATATATCTGTTAATTAGCCTAATTATAGTTTCTAAGATAGATTCCTTCTAGTTTGTATATAAATATGTCTCACTCTTCAATAAAGATGATCAATTTTTTTTTTTATCACAAATAACAATTTGCAATTAACATACCAAGCTGGGAACCGCTTATCCTGCAAAATAGGATTTTGCCATTCTTCAATTTGACTCTCCCAGGAACAATGCTCTGTTGCATTAAAGAGTAAAAAGTGAACAACATTAGAACAAAAATTTACCAAACCATGATAAATAACTCAGTAATTTATTTGAAGAAGCTGTTTTGAAAACATAAAAGATATGGAGCTATAACATAACAGAGAAGAAACTTATACCGAAAATAGCATCATGCACAAGACTTGCTGCTGCATCACAATCAGTTCCATAAAATTTAGTATAGCGCCTGTCAACACAAATCACCTAAGTACCAACTAAAGTTCATTGTATACTGAAGGAAACAGCCTAGTTACCTGTGATAAGTCTTTCCACAAGGAAACTTTACTTCAGGGCAAGCCCAAGCTAAAGAAAATGTCACAGTATGAGTTGCTTGTGAATCAAGCTTCACAGTAGCTGCAACAGCTGCTCCAATTGATGATCCAGGTTCAGAATGATAAATCCCGGAAGAATCAAGGTGGTCAAAAGATCCATGCTGTTTTGTATGATTATTCATGAAAAAATTCCAACATGAGAATTGTGAAAGAAAGCAAAGCAGTTACTCAGTGTGATGAAGCCAGAAACAATATCTAGTAAAAGGGGCTAATTGATGTCTGAGGTTTCTACTAATATGCATGATCTGAATGGGCCATTACTCATCCTTACCCTTTTTTGGCAGAGAAGTTTCCATGACTTGGTTCCTTTTCTCTTAGGTCAGAATGGGGCATCCTTAAGTTTCACCAAGTCTTGGCACTTCATGACCATTTGGCACAACAAGAGATATTTGAGAAATGCAATGCAACTAAGGAACTATGCAAGAAGTATGTTGAACTATAGCAGGTGACACAGTCCAAGCAGAATGATCTGAGAAAATCTTCAGTGTGAAAGTCTACATCTGCAGCTCCAATATTTTAAGTAAGAAAGCCAATCATAGTGTGGAAACAATCAACTAGATTCAATATTAATCTAATACAGTAATGTACAAGCTCAAGGAGCTTAATTCTTATAAATATAATGTAAAGTGCTTTGATCCTTATTCTTACTCTTCCTAAGCCTTTACACCTATCCTAAATATCTTTGACCAATTTATTTGAATTGATAATTAATGAAATCATATTTTTTGAATTTGGATAAACTTTTGTATGAATTTAGCACTCTGCTTTGAATCTCAATTGATCAAGCTAAGCGGTGACTAGAGTGAAAATAAAAAAGTGAAAAAAAATTGTAAATAAGAAAAAGGAAGATGAATAAAAGAAAGATTAAAATGAGATAAAAATGGAAAAAGAATATTAGAATACAAAATAACGAAAAAAAATGTGATAAAAATAGATGAAAAAATTTATAGATAAAACAAAAAAAAATGATGTGTGAAAAAAAGATAAAATGATTGAAAAAAAAGAGGGAAAAAAGAGATGAAAAAAATTAAAGAAAAAAAGAATAAAAATGAAAGAATAAAAAGATAAGTATGTAAAAAAGAGTAAAATGAGAGAAATAAAACAAAACTTATATTTGAAGTCACTGCATGAAACCTTGACAATGGTAATAAGAATTCATTTATCACAATCATCACAATGGTAGCAAAAGGTAGAATCCGCCACCCCAACAACCCCAAACAGTTAGCTCCACGACCATCTATAAGGAGGTAAATCGGGAAGTTGTAGTTGGCTAGTGCGGGGAGGGCTTTTTTCCTAAGTTTTGCCTAGATTCGAACCCTTACCCTACGGTAGCAACTCTACCCCACACTAGCCAACTTAACCCTGCCCCAGGATATCACAATCATCACAAGATTTATATGTAGATCACTGCATTTAACAAAAATCTCTACTTCATTCAAGAGAACCATGCAACAAGACCTTTGTCCTCATTGGTAACATCAAAGTAATTCCCTTGCTTGAAGTGACACTATCAAACTAGCTTCTAGTCAAAGAAAAATACCACAAGCTTCAGTGTACTAGCTACTTTTTATTGAAGGCACGACGTCAAATATTCTTTTGTTGTAACTCGGTAAGGGCTTCATGCAAGGCATAATGAAGAAAATTGAATCTCTTATGAAAGAAACTATTAGCATGCTCATAACCTCTATGAAGACTCGAGACAATGCACCTCATTAGCAAAGGAATTTTAGGCATATCCATTTGAACTCAAGGAAATAATATAGACGTATACTTGTCTATCGTAACTTTATCAGAAATTGACTACAATTCGTCTATAATAAGAAAACACTTTATGTAAATCATCAAAAGAAAAAAGAAAAGAAGAAAAAAAGAACCTTGAGCACAATATTGTTTTGAAGGATAGTGGAATAATTGGATTCCAAAAGAGAATTATTTAATTTATTCTTCAACCTATAATTATTACCTCTTATTTGCTTTAGAATACTACAACAACAATCAAATATTATCCCGCTAGGCGGGGTCGGCTATATGGATCCTTCTACATCATTAGACTCTATCCCCTATTATATCATCTACATTTAAATAATTTTATCTTATTTTATTATTGCTAACCAAGTCTTTTTATTGTCCTTCCTCTCCCTCGTTTAATGTGTTTGTCATAATTTCACATCGCCTAATTAGGGCATTTATTAGCCGTCTAAGTATATGTCCATATCATCATAAATGTGTCTATCAAAGTTTTTCCTCAATAGATGCTACTCTGACTTTCTCTCTAATGCTCTCATTCTTTATTCTGTCAATTCTCGTATGTTCACACATCCACCTTTACATCCTCATCTCTGCAACTTTCATCTTCTACTCATGTGCTCGAGTAATAGCCTAACATTCAATGTCACATAATATAGTAGGTCTAACAATTGTTTTATAGAACTTCCCTTTAAGTTTTAAAGATACTTTACGATTACATAAAACACCCAACGTTAACCTCCATTTCAACAATCCAGCTTGTATTCTATGTAAAACATATCTCTCAATCCCTCCATCATTTTGCAAAAATGATCTTAAATACTTAAAACTCTCGATTCCAGACAACTCATCATCTCCTATCTTAATAACAATCTCATTAAGTCTAATATTGCTAAACTTAAATTCTATATATTCTGTTTTTACTCAACTAAAGCTAAAATCTTTCATTTTCCGCCAAAATTCTAGTTTAGCATTTACTCTTTCATATGTCTCATCTATCAAAATAATATCATTTACAAACAACAAGCATCATTCTAATGCATTTTAAATGTGTCCAGTAAGTTCGTATTAGTTTAAAAAGATAGACACTTAGAGTTGATCCTTGATGTAACCCAATCCTTATTGGAAATGTTTTAGTTAATTCATCTGACGTCTTCACTCTGGTCATTAGATCCTTATACACATCCTAGTTCAATATATATTACCCTAACACCTCTCTTTCCTAGAATTCTCCATATAATTTCTCTTGGGACCTATTAAAAGATTTTTCTAAATCAATGAATACCATATGTAAATCTTACTTTTACTCCCGAAACTTTTCAATTAGTTGTCTGAGAAGATGTGTATAGCTTCTATTGTCGACCTTACAGTCATGAACCAAATTGATTTTCGATCACTGTTGTCTCCTTAATTTTTTTACTACTCTTTCCCAAAATTTTATGGTATGACTCATTAGTTTAATACCTTGATAGTTTGTACAATTTTGTGTCTCCTTTGTTCTTATATAAGGGAACTAAAACACTAACCCTCCATTCATTTGACATTTTTTTCATTTTCAATATCATATTAAATAATTTTGTAATTCATTCTATACCTTATTTTAGGCTAAATTAGGAATAATTGTTAAATTAAAATCTTGGCGAATTTTAAGTTTACCAATAGACAGAACATATAAAATTTAAGTTTACCAATAGACAATTGTTAAGATAGGAGATGGCGAATTTTCTAGAATTGAAAGCTTGACATATTTAAGATTATTTTTGCAAAATGATAGAGAACTTGAGAGAGATGTCTTACATAGAATATAAGCAAGATGGTTGAAATGGAGAAGAGTGTTGAGTGTTTTATTTGATCATAAAGTACATCTAAAACTTAAGAAAAAGCTCTACAAAATCGCGATTAGACCT
>JBAMIB010000109.1:6461639-6473383 GCA_037177415.1 Kaempferia rotunda | reverse complement strand
ATATCCCTAAACACCATCTGCATAAATCAAATAATTAGCTTATATAAATCTGACGACCCATGATTATATTTTAAATATGGAACACAGTTCTGAAAATATAATGAATATTAGAATATATCAAGAAAAAAATAGTAAATATTGTAGGGAGGGAAATTAAATTCAAGTCCCTCACTCAACTTTAAATTATTCTTATCACCCTGCAAATCTTTGTAAAAGCACGTAAAATCTCAATTATTTCCAATGCACATGCGTAAGGCTGCTTCCTTTTCTTTTCTTTAATTATGTGGGCGATTGCTATCTATCTCTTGCTTCTTGTGCTCCTTTCTCATTTGCTAGCTAGGTTTAATAGGAACAAGCACAGGCATCAATCGACCCACTCATGCAACTAAACAACACTAAATTCCTATCACTATAAAAACAAGTTCTAGTTACTGAAACTGACCGACTGCCAATCAATCACCTGTAGATTATGTATATGTGTATCGAACAATAATGGAAATAATTAATGAGTTAAGCTACAGAATGACTTAGCTTTATGGTGCATATATATCAGGCTCCACTACACACCATGCAAGAATCAATTCCCAGGCCATACGGTGAAGTCCAATCCTTCTCTTATTCCTACACCTTTACCACAATAATTAAAGAGCTTGCATGTGGATTCATCTCTTGACTTTCGTACTGACCATTAATTGTTTGCTTCAAAACTGTAGAAAGATGGAACAGTAAAATATATAAAGATGATCAAGTAGTATACTGCATGTAAATGCATGCTGAGGTGGCTCGTAGGAGGGGTGGCCAAGTGGAAGAGAGGCGTGGACAGGCATGGCTTGACCTAGGACTAGATAAGAAGGAACATGCATGGAACACGAATGTACGTGTACATGCATGAAATTGAAATCAGCAGACAGTGTGAATATTCCACTCACTAATTAGGGCTTTTACACGCCTCTTATTCCCCATCTTCAACAGGAGTACTCGGGTCCTTCACCTTTTTTAAAACCCCACTTAGTGTAGATGACAAATTGATGTTGGTCTTTAATTTGCTTTCTCTCAGCTGATCATAATTTTCTTCTTAATTTCTTTAACTCACTTAATTTGAATATTCTCCAAGCTCTAAAAAATTGAGTTGTTTTTGTACATGTTTGCTGTATGGGTCAGCATCTATGATCTACCTACATTTAGATCAGGAGGCATTTTATTAAAAATAAAAAGTTTACGATGGATTATATATCTTAATTTTTATAAACATATATAGGGGTCCCTCCCGGCCTTCTTTTGTTCTATCTCTATTCGGTTGATCAGCTAATTGGTTGGTCAGTTTGCAACTAGATGATGAGGAATTCTCAACCTAAGAATCTTGTGTATGTGTTTGTTTGTTTTCTCTATCGTATGGAAGGAAAATTTTGAGAAAATAATTTATGCATGTTAATTTTAGCACAATTAATTAACATGGTTATGGTTATGACATCGATCGGTATGAATATAAAACTAAAACAAATAATATATATATATATAGTTAGTGATGTTTTTAAGTTTACGGTTCTTTTTATAAATTGAGGTAATATTTGACACAAAAGTTTGAGCTTTTGGCTAGCAATTATGGATCAGAAGATGCGATGAATAATATGTTACGTATGTTGCTTTCGACTAAAGGTGTATATATATATGAGTACGGTATGGGAATATATCAATGCATTGAAAATTTGATGTTAATATATCTTGTTAGAAAGTTGAGCACTAGATGCAAGTTCTCTAGTTTGAAACCCATCAGACCTAACAAAAAGGAAAGATTCGAATCTATCGAGATGGGTTAAGTTAGAATACTCCGTAAACATATATAGAAATCTTACAATTAATGAATCTAGAAGGAAAAAAAAATCTATACATGCTTAACAAGTGGAGGATGCGATTATACCGAATAACAAAAAAATAAATGATCCTTAACAATAGTGCAACTATATCTCCTCTAATTTGACTCCAAGTTGATCTCAAATTAAGATATGAAAGTTGATTGCAAACTCTAGTTTTTGAGCTAGCTAACAATGTATTTATTAACCTTTTAACAGTTTAATGTTCATACTAATTAATATAATAAAAAACTAGATAAATCATAATAATGAATACAAATGCATGAATATTGAAGACATACTAATTTT
The DNA here is from genome assembly GCA_037177415.1 of Kaempferia rotunda. Lineage (NCBI taxonomy): Eukaryota > Viridiplantae > Streptophyta > Magnoliopsida > Zingiberales > Zingiberaceae > Kaempferia > Kaempferia rotunda. The sequence continues at coordinate 6,471,224 of JBAMIB010000109.1, read as the reverse complement.
ACTCATTTTCTTCGAATATAAAGAGAAGGCCATCTCTTTACATTAGGGTGTGTGTGAGGAAGAACTTGTTTCTTACAAACTCACTAGGGTCCTTGGGAATATCCATGCTTATATTTTTAAAATTAGCATGATTTTTCTTCATTTGATCAATAATAATATACCAACTTGTATACCGTTCAACTTTTTTGGGACATAAAGGGCCATTAATTAGTTCTTGACCTTGTGTTTCTAATGACATATAATTAAATCCTTTATAGAATCCATGAGGAATAATATTGAGTATGAACAAGTATTTTATTGTTTGATGGCATTTATAGGTTAGAGTTGATTTTATCTACGTATTTCTTCAGCCATAGAAGTTAGAACTCCTATCATTGTGAATAGATGTTAGTTTCTTCAACTTTTAGAATCTTTTATAGCGAGAAAAAAAAAGATCTTTATATGCACATTCAATGGAATATATATTGTGATTCTTCACATATCGATTCTTTTTTCCATTATCATCAAAGTACTTTATGTATAAACTAAATGTAAAGTAGATACAATTAACCATCACGTTCATGAGCTTCACTACAATACCTAAATGAAAAACATCAACAATATTGATGACGAATAACTTTGTCACGATGTTATTGTTAAATATGCACTTGATCTACAAAATTGATAGATCTTTTCAATTTTAAAGCTCTTTCACTTGTTTATATCACATAATGTTAGAACCAAAAGAATTTAAATATCTTCACAATATAATATTATTCACTTTGTGTCTAAGTATTAAAAAACTTTAACATGTGGAAAAGGAACTTAGATATAATGATTTCCACAATATGTAAATGTCTACAATGTTTACATGTGAGAAATATATAGACAACTTGCTTTCTCTTTCTCATCTTGCTTCCTCTTTCTCTCCTCTTTGTCTTTTGCTTTTTCTTATGATGAAAGATATACCTTTATATATTTATCCAATGCAAGTTATCTCATGCACGATTTCAAAAATTAACTTCTCTTGGGAGTTATTTTCTTTTAATAATTCTCAATCACTAATTTTTGATAACCCATATTTTGATAATTTTTTATAAAAGTGAAAGGCCCTTTTATATTAAAGTCAATTCTATAATTTATATGGGTCATAATAGATTATTAATAAATAATTTAACAATACTAAGCCCTCGTGATTTTATTTTGAACTTTACCTAAAAGGTTGTATACCAATGGAGATATATTTCCCTTATAAGTGAATGATCTTTTTCTATGTTTTCAACGTGGAACTTTATTTGCAACTTTGCAACCCTAACAATCCCCCCTCAAACAAAGGACTACATACCCCCTCAAGTAGAAAATATATCTATTTGATGTCTGATCCATAACCCACTATGTTTTCCTGCCCCTTGGTCCAACCGACTTATTAGGTCTTCCTGGCCTTCAATCCATTCGATCTACTAGGACTTCCTTGTCCATTAGTCCAACTTACTTATTAGGTATTTCTTGTCTAGCTACAACTAGGGCTTCTCGCCGCATTGTCTATCGGGACTTCCTGTTTGGTGTCTGATCCTCTTAATCAGGACATGAGATCCCACACTTCCTTTGTTTGAGGTCAATATTCTACTCATATGACACGTTAGACCATAGCTCTCGTGTATAGTCGGTAGTTAGACCTTATGACAGTCTAGACTCTAATATCAATTGTTAGGATTGAAAGAATTTAGATATCTCTACAATTGTATGATGTTTTACGTTTTGAATCTAAGCCCTCATGACTTTAATTTTAGGTTTTACCCAAAATGCCTCATACCAATGAAGATATTTTTTTCCTTATAAACATATGATTTTCTCATGTGTTTTTCAATATGAGACTTTATTTACAACCCTACAACCTGACATTATATATATATATATATATATATTAGCATGCACACACTTATATACACGATTGTGGGTGACAGGCGATGTGGCAATCTAGCATAGCAAAAACTAAAATTTTTTAATCTCTCTCCTCTATTTCCTGCATGCAGTCTCTCTCCTGCATGCACGACAAAGTTATTTTTGGAAAAACAGCTCCACGGCATAGTTGTTCTTTAAAGAACAGCTTCGCGGAAAGAAAAACAACACCCTCACGGAGCTGTTTTTGGAAAAGCAACTCCCTCGTGGAGCAGTTCTTTAAAGAACAGTTCCCTCGTAGAGCTATTTTTATAAAAACACCTCCCTTGCGAAGCTGTTTTTTGAAAAACAGCTCTCTCGTGAAGTTGTTTTTCTGAAAACAACTCTCTCTCGCAACGTTGTTCTTGGAAGAACAACTCCTGAATAGCTATTCTTCGAAGAACAGCTCCGTGAGGAAGCTGTTCTTCCAAGAACATCTCCATGGTGGAGCTGTTTTCGGAAAAATAGCTCCACAATAGAGCTATTTTTGAAATAAATAAATAAATAAATCGCTCATGTATAGCTGTTCCGAGAGAGCTGTTTTTGGAAAAACAGCTCCATGGTAGAGCTATTTTTGGAAAAACAGCTCCATGGTGGAGCTGTTTTTGAAAAAACAGCTCCATAATGGAGTTGTTTTTAAAAAAAAAAACCACAATGGAGCATTTTTGAAAAAACAGCTCCATTTTGAAAATACAGCTCCTGCATAGCTGTTCTTTAAAGAACAGCTCGGCGAGGGAGCTATTCTTCTAAGAATAGCTTTGTGAGGGAGCTGTTCTTCTAAGAATAGCTCCACAATGAAGCTGTTTTTGAAAAAACAGTTCATGCATAACTGTTTTTCTAAGAACAACTCCGCGAGGGAGCTGTTTTTCTAAAAGCAGCTTCGCGAGTGAGTTGTTTTTTAAAAAATAGCTTCGCGAGGGAGCTGTTTTTCCAAGAACAGCTTCACGAGGGAGCTGTTTTTCCAATAACAGTTTCATGAGGGAGCTGTTTTTCCAAGAATAGCTCCGCGAGGGAGCTGTTTTTCCAAGAACAGCTTCGCGAGAGAGTTATTTTTCTTTCCGCGGAGCTATTCTTTAAAGAACAGCTTTGCCATGGAGCTGTTTTTCCAAAAATAGCTTTGTCGTGCATGCAGGAGAGAAACTGAATGCATGAAATAAAGGAGAGAGGGATTAAAAAATTTGAGTTATTGCTGCGTCAGAATGCCACATTGTCTGTCGTTCACAATCGTACATATAAGTATGTACAAGCTAAAATTTCACTCTCTATATATATAATTTTCAAATTAGTAATTCTTTTTTTTAGTAGACATGAATGTTTTACAACAATCTGCAGTGAACACCATCACAACATTCAACTGCATAGTGAAACAATTCAATTATCGACTCAAAAGTACAAAATCTAGAACTTTTAACGAATTCACATTTAACATTGTAGTAGATGGACAAGATCTAGCATTGATAAAGAACAAAGAGAGCATATTGGATGATTCTCGAGGAATACATACTTGGAGTTGATGGTGCATTTCCAAACAGGAGATGCAGTGACAATCCTTAAGGAATACATGTTTGGAACAGAAATTCACTGAGATTCTACTGGGTAAAACAAAACTGCATTCCTGATACAACTCTCACACATTCTACAATTTCAACTGGTTGATCAAGAGGAGAATTGACTAAAAGAAATCAAATTCTAGATAGTCATTCGAACCTTTCTGGTTCACAGTTGGCGTGGCTTTTTCACTTGCTGATACAGCAGGCTTTGCGAGTCGTTCCGTGTCAAAAGGTTTTGGAATCTCAGGAGGGCTTGCACATCGTATAAGTGCCCAGTTGACTCCCTCAAAGAAAGGGTGTTGCTTTATCTCTGAAGCTCCGCGTTTGTACCCAAGTCTGTGCTGAGGTTCCTTCACAAGGAGTCCCCTCATCAGATCTCTGGCAGCAAAGCTCACCGTTGGGGACTCTGGGAAGCGCAGCGGCTGCCCGACAACATTGAACAATGTGGCCCTGGTACCAGATCCCTTGAATGGCGTCTTCCCAAATAATAGTTCATACATGAAGATGCCAAACGTCCACCAATCAACTGCACTCCCGTGGCCGTTGCCTTTTATTATCTCCGGCGCTAAGTACTCGTGTGTGCCAACGAAAGACATGGAACGAGCATCTGTAGGCTCTGCTATGAGCTCAGGCAATGGGTTCACCTGGTTTCCTATTTCTGACTTTGCTTTCCTCTCCTTGGACTTTGATCTAGAAAAAAACCGCGGACCGAAACAAGTGGTAGGCACCACACAGGAGGGCTGAATACAGGATGGCTCAATGCAAGCAGGCTGCATGCAGTAAGTCGTGTTGTTCCTTCTAGCTGATTCAGGATCTGGGTTTGAGGACTTGATTAGTGTCGGGTTTACTGCACAGCGGAGAGAGAGGTCAAAGTCAGTAAGCATAATGTGGCCATCCTCGCGAACAAGGACATTTTCTGGCTTCAGGTCACGGTATATAATGCCAAGCATGTGTAGGTATTCCAATGCCAGAAGGATTTCCGCAACATAAAACCTACATTCAAGATTTTAATATCAATAAGTGAATTCGGCGATCACCAGCATACAATCAATTCTCACATAATAAACGATAACAGTATGCCATCCAATATAGACGAATAAAGTTGAATTCACTGTGAATAACATCGTCATCGATAACAATAATAAGTCTGGTGAGTGACATCTACTTGAGGTGGATTTGGCATTAGTGACACTGAAATGAGTTAAATAAATGTCATGAGCATAAAATAGAGAGTGTTTTCCAGACTACCTTAAGCATAAATCCTCTCAAGTGATTCGATTGGAATTCTTGAACTTGAAAGTCTTAATGTGGGTCAGTTTAGATACAAACAGCATCCAATCAGACTTAACTTATTCAAAAGGGCAATAGGAATATTAGTCCAGAACTATACGGAAGCTCATGCTGGGACAGTCACCAAAACAAGTCAAGAATTTACACATAAAGGATGGATGCATCCTTGAACAAATTGGAATATCAGAAATCAGTAAACAACTATTAGATTACCATGAAAAATCCTAGCATATCCGAATGATCAATATTGTTCATGTAGCACATTTCTAAAATTTACAAAACCGTTTTTAAATTCAAACATAACCTCAAGAAGATATCAATCAACAAAAAAAAAAGTTGGCCTTCTAGGTAACAAGATAAACAAGAAAATAAGTGCTCGTAGATGAGTGCTCGTACGGAGTTATCCTAAAGTTAGGAAAAAAGTAAAACAGGTTTTCTTATTGCAATCGACCTACATTTCTAGTTAATGATCTTAGTTCACCCCGCACCGTGTATTCATAAGGGATTTAATTACTTCAAAACAAGCATAAGTCATTTCCTCCATGACCAAATAGTAAACAATGAATTGATGCATTGACACAAAAATAAAAAGGAAAGAATAGCATTTTATCGTGCTAGTGGCATGACATGTTTGTAGCATTTACATACAAAAAATTAACTGATGTGTTTAGACTGCATAAACTATGTCCGAAAAATGGAAATTGGAATGATGAAAAAACATCTAGCATGTGCTCCTAAAACAGTAAGTCAAATCTAATGACTGAAGTGCAGAATGTACTTCACAGCTTGTTCTGAGAAATGTTTCCCAGGTTGCCTTTGACGAAGTGTGTGCAGATCACCTCCAGGGCAGAACTCCATCACCAAACATGAGAATTTATCCGTTTCAAAGTGGGTATAAAGTGTAGGAAGAAATGGATGATCCAGACATTGTAATATCTCCCTCTCTGTCTGAGCTCTAAGAAGCTTTTTACGGCTAGCCAGCAATCCCTTATCCATAACCTTCATCGCAAAGTAGCTTTTTGCCCCACTTAATTCTGATAGATACACACTGCCGATATCACCGCAACCTAACTTCTTCAATAGCCTAAAATGATTTAAACCTAAAACACCATCTTTCGTACGAATCTTTCTAATGGCTTCAACTCTTGAATCATTTGATTTATGAGGTTTGGTTATACTATTACTCAAACTGCTACAGGAGCTTTCATCACTCACGTCACTATTTGTACTAGGTCGGCACATGCTACTTTTTCCGCTCTCAACAAAGTCAGCTGTCACACTACTGTTTTCATCACTAAATTTAGCAGATACAAAGCTATCATTTCCACTCTGTTCGGATTTCTTGGCTTGATCTCCATTACCATCCCCAATAGTGGTTCTATTTTCCCCAGCATCTCCTTGCTCCAGTGATTGCTTCCGAGTATCTGAAAGGAGCTTATCACAAGTTTCAGAGGACAAGGGAACCTCAGTAGGAACCTTATCTGTTGAATTTTCAAAAGATAACTTCTGGTGGTGATCTGATTTACTATCTTTCATTAGACCATTCAGAGCATATTTTGACACATTCTGATTTATCTCTACCATTTGTTTGGCAGTACTGCAATCTGATTTGCTTGGCTTCACAATCTGGGATGATCTAAAAGAATTTGGCTCTACTTTGGGATTCCCAGAAGATTCTGTTTGGAGCTTAGCATTGGCCTGTGATGTAGTCTTTGAAGCCATCGATATCTGTATAATACTTTTTATCTAACTAGGAAATGCAAGTTAAGTCCTTATTGTTCAATTATGATATGCAGCATCCACTGTAAGAAGTCACAAACATCTCCTTCTTCATCATGAGTTGATAGATCTCCTCAGATTGGGCTCTGTAGTTGCAAAAAGACAAGGATAAATAAACTTTAAAGGACATTTAGCTTGCAGATTGCCTACTAGTGAATCAAAAATTTGCAGCCAGGTGCAGTTAGTTAGTAATTTATCAGTCTGTTCGAGATTGATGCGCTGAAACAAAATGAAAATCAAGTAATTGCCACCAAAACTGAGATTGGAAAAGCATGCTTAATGTAAAATAGTTTGAGTTCAAAAGAAAAACAACACAACTAAAAATAAGAATGTTTTAAGAATTGGCCTGAATGTTCAGAATAGTGCATTCAAGAATATAGAAGCCACATGAACCAAATGTAACTAAAAGAGACTTATAGGGCATAACATAACATTATACTGAATGTCGTGCGGAAGGGTATCAAGAAACAATTTTTCATCCGTGAGATCGACAAACCAAAGCCCGCACCGAATCAAGTAAGTTTTACCGGGCAAAGGATAGATTCAACCTGGACCAGGGCGTCAGATCGTTGAACAAAAACATGTCTTTTCTCTTTAAAGGAGCCCCCAAAACCTCATCAATCCAGAAAAACAAAATTTGGAAGAGAAAAAACAAACATTACTGACAAATACGTGATAGATGATTCGCACACCCCTAAAATAGTAGCAAGAAGCGGCCTTTAACACAAATCAAGCCCAGAAAGAATGCTGTTCCGGCAGAAGCGTCCCAATCGATAACGCCGAAACACAAGGAACACAGATCCGGCGCTCCCAGATCAGAGATTAGGAGAAACGAGACAAAGAGGCGGAAGCAAGCGCGAGCAAAACTTTACCTTGCAACAAGTCCAGACCTTTAGATCGCCAGACAGACAACGAGGAAGGGTTGCACAGCTCGCACACTGAAGTCCACACCACAAGCTGGAGAGAGGGATAGAAAGAAAGCAAGAAAGCAAGAGGGAAAGGGAAATTTAGCAAAAGGAAAAAAATAATAGAAAGTTTATTTGGGACGGTGAGTGCGCATAAAGCGCCTGGGAAGAAGAGAATGGTCAAAGCGAAAGACGAAGCTTTTTTCCATTATCACGCAATTGCGTTAAATGGAGGGACAAGATGGTGACTGACTAATCTTTTGGTAAGTGCACACTTTGAGCGAGGAGATTCGCTCGCTGCTATAAAAAAAAAAAAAAGAAGGCAGGCAGGCAGGCAAACTCTGCCATTTCTTCAACCGCCGCTTAAACGTTGGTTTAATCAAATTAAGGATAAACTATGATTTTAAAGGACTAAACGCCTCTGGCTTCATTGTGCCCATACCCCTTTTTTGCATTTCCTGTCCTAAAAGGCTAAACCAGATTTGTAGAATAGCACTTCATATTCTAATTCCTTTACCCTCTACGTTAATCACATAATTAAAATTATAGAAAATAAAATATAATATATTATTATTTGATTTAATTTTAAGTCAAATAATAAAAAATTGTTTATTTAAAGGTTTAATGTATCAGAGCATACATTCATAATGGACGTTATAATGATTTCTTTTGTTAAAACTAATGTATATGGGTGTTAATGTTAATGTGGCAATTAACGCATTCAAACAATTGAACATGTTAATTGCCTTATACACCGTGCTGATGCCTTGCACCACACAGAGTGTTACTATGCAACGCAGGGTATCAACCCTTTTTTTTTAAAAAAATTAATATCTATTTAAATATAAATCTTAAATACATTACTATATATGTAAACCTCCAAAATTTATTTATTTAAAATTTTTCTTTTAACTTAATACTATAATCCAATTGAGAAACTTGAACCCGGGGGAAAAAGTTTAAAAAAAAAAATAAAATTTTGCCTTAGGGTTTAGACTTCATAATTAGGTTATAGCGTTAATTCATGATAGTAATTCATTCCGAATATATTCCTTAAACAACCTTCTCTTGGATATTTCAACTTAGTTAAATATATTTGTTCACAATACAACAACAACCCTTGAATTCGTATTTTATAGTTTTAGTTTATGTTTAATTTATATATTATTTTTAAATTTTATATAAGTTTAATTTTTTCCTTTCGAATTTATATAAGTTTATGTTTAATTTATATGTTGTACTATTTCCTTTCGAATTTATAATAATATTTTAATTTAAAATAAATATCATTTATACATTTAAAAAAACTATTTTACATATTAAATATATTTAAAGATAATATTTTTATTTATTTTAAATAATAATCATTTAAATTACCTAAATAAAATTGAAATTATATTTATTTAATTTAAAATAAAAATAAAGATGAATGAGTGAATGTCGATACCCATAAATAATGAATAGTAATATTAAAATGAATGTGAGAAAATGAATATGTTAATATAATGTGTACAAATAATAAGTGTTAATGTTAAAACGAATGTAAAATAATGAATGTGTTAATATAATGTATATATGACATGTGAACTTCCATGTTCCTCTCTTGCCGTTCATGGTCGTTGCTCATCGCCGGGCACCTCCGATTGAATGTCAATCACGTTGCATTTGATCGTCGCCTAACACTTTTGCTAGCTGCCCCGAACACCACTTGGTACCTCCACTCACCGCCTAGCACCTCCGCCTCCTGGTCGAACGTCAAATGTTCCCTGCCGAATGCTTCAGTCATGCCGCATAACACCACTAGACACTACCGAACACCGTCTGGCACCTCCGCCCCGTGCCTACCTTCAACCTCTTCTTGTCACTACGCACCCACGGCACGCTGTCGGTTTTAGATTACTTAAATCGAATAAGATTTTTATTAATAATTTTGGATGGATAATTAAGATTATTAATGATAACCTCGAACCAAAGAGAGCAGTGGAGAGATTTGAAAATAGTAAAATAATATTAAAAAAAAAAGTAAATATAATTTTTATCGACAAAATTAATTAATTACAATAGGTTGTACAACGGCGATCATAAAGAGGTTACTTGGCCGTTGCTTTCCGTGCATTGCATTTGGCGCAATTTCTATAACGGTT
>JBAMIB010000109.1:6418439-6428810 GCA_037177415.1 Kaempferia rotunda | reverse complement strand
ATTTATGACTGGAATGATATGGTTTCGGTACGGTATAATGCTAATATGGTTCAGTATTCTTTAAATATAAATATACAACAACAACCAAGTCTTATCCCACTAGGTGGGGTCGGTTATATAGATCTTTTTACGCTATTGAGCTCTCTCTCCTACTATATCAGTATCTATACTTAAATACATTTTATCTTGTTTTATTATTGCTAATTAAGTTTTTTTTGGTCTTTCTCGTTTGATATGCGTGTTTGTCATAGTTCACATTGGCCAATTGGAGCATTTGTTGGTCGTCTAAGTACATGTCTGTATCATCTTAAACATGTTTTTCGGAGTTTTCTCTCAACAGATGCAACTCCGACTTTCTCTTTAATGCTCTCATTTCTTATTTTATCCATCTTCGTATGTCCACACATCCATCTTAACATCCTCATCTATGTAACTTTTATCTTATGCTCATGTACTCAAATTATAGCTCAACATTCAGCTTCATATAACATAACATGTCTAACTTCGGTTTTGTAGAACTTTCCTTTAAGTTTTAGAGGTACTTTATGATCACATTATATATTTTTTAAATATAAATATATTAGTTTAAAATAAAGAATCTAATCTAAATATTAAAACATTTAAAATATAAAAATAAAAATAAAATAATTTTTTTAAAAAAGGAAAAGATACGAAATCATTGCACCTTTGTATAGTAAATAAATAAATAATCTATTATATATTTTTAAAATAAATAAATAAATAAAAAATATTAAATTAATAGAATATTTAGATTATCATATTTATAGTTGAGAGTTGATTGAAATTATTATCCTAAGTTTCTATTTAATTTTTTTCTTTTTCCCCGCCGTGAACCCGTGGTCATACATCCCCATCGCAATCCGCAACTTCCATTTAGGGCCGCCTTGGGGGCTATGCACCCTATGCCTCGCGGAGGGTTGTCGTGGAGGCGCGACACCCTTCGTGCCCCGACAGAGGGAAACCACGGGGGCACAACACACTCGGCACCCCGGTGGAGATTGTTGCAAGTCACAACAACCTCATGGTCGCTCCGCGTCGGAACGGTCTGTTTCGGGCAGCACGGCTCATTATTTCAAACCATGATATGTATGTTATAATTTACATTATAACTACAAAAAATTTGAAATGTCTTAGAAATTGAGTAATTGATAAATCTTTAAAATTTTTACCTACAGTGTAAGTAATGAACAAGGAAAACTACCTAGCTATATCCCATCATTTCCTTGGTCAAAGACTGATCGAAAGAAAGAGGCTAGGGAAAAGTTTCATAAACTTCTTCAACTACGGTTGTGCCCAATCGGACAAAAGCATTGGTATTATTGTTCAGACAATTGACTGAGATTTTTTTTTGATAAATCTATTTAATTGTTTTTAAATGATTTAAACAATCAATTTTAAGAAAGTAAACTTTCCTGCGTTCTTTCCTTCCCTCCAAAGAATCATAAATTACAAAAATCTTCTGGTATCCATTTCTTTCATATTTTCCCTTAGCTATTTCTCTTCTCCACAGGAAACCGAATACCCTAGGCATATGGCATGCTTCAAGCCAACACTAACAAATCCAGCCCTTATTTTCAGAAACATCAAAACTAAACCAGAACTTTTTATTTGCCATAAATGTGGTCAACCACATTATGCTGTGACTATTTAACAGATAGGATGCAGGAGAGAAACTAAGCAATTTTAAGTATGGAAAAAGAAAAGACTTCCACCACTTTCATCCATTTTGCTTATTTGCACATAACCAAAAAGAAGGAAATAATGTCATTTTAGGTGTCAAATTTCTTTTCCCCCTACTCATTTGGGCGGAAATAAAATGAAATAATTGGATGAAATTTCTTCTTTTTCTCCTCTCCTATATTTTTATTCAATGCATCATACATCCCTCTTATATAGAGAGGGGGTCAGATTTATCTTAGGTTTAATGCAATGAGTTCTACAAGAATAGTTAAGATGCTAATAGGGAATAAACTAAGTAGACATCCAACAAAAATGACATCTGATCTAATTTGGCTTAACATGGCTAGACTTATTACAAATTGAAGTATAGGTCAAATCAGAATTATTCATTCTATAATTGAAGAATAAATTATGAGAATACATAAATGACTATGTCTTGTAAAGTTATGCACCTACTTTTAGAAAATTTCTGATGCTGGTCTAATACAGGTATAATTTTTTTGTATGATTTAATTCATACACAATGGTTCATTAATAAGAAATTAAGATGAGGCTGCTGGGTGGCGGATCTCACCTTTTTATAGAATTAATAACAAATTAAGAAGTCAATTCACCCACCTTAAATACACATCAAGTAAGGATCCAAAAGTTTGGAAGATAATATGATTCCCCAACTGAGTATCTATATAATCACACATTCATTACTTAGTAAAAATTCAAATATAGCTAATATGCGATAGAAATATTAGACTGGGAAATCCATCTATTCACAATATTAGTGAATCTTGTCTAGCTTTAAGAGTAGACGCCCTATCTTAATAAATAACTAAAATTAAGACAGATTCTTACCTAGCAATTTTCTCAGTTGAGAATAAAAAAGTCGAGTCCTATTGGTGTAGAACTCGTGGGTCAATTTAAGTTGGCAAATATATTACGTGATCATTTAATAATACCTCAATATCCATCCTAGTCTCAAGCAAGGTTTGGATTGCTATTGCAATTGCCCATTGTGGTAAGAGAAAGTAGGGGAGATACTTGGATTTGTCAAGAAAAAGAGAATGTTGAGAATGTACCTAGTGAACTTGCATTTCTATGCCTAAGATAGACTATGATTTGGTGTAAAAAAAGAGGGACAGATGTGGAGACTCATACACAACTCTTTTAAATAAGGGGATATATGGGGTTGCTGAGCAAAGTCTGAGTGGGTGACCTACTTGACAAGTGAGGCTACATTTCAAATTGTATGCCAATTGTTGTCTTGGTGGACTTACTGTGCCTAATGCAAGTTTATATGGTTAGTGTATATTGGTCAGAGTCTTCATTTTATGACACATGAGCATTCATTCGTGTAGGAGATTTATGTGTTTATTTTGTTATGTTTTTAAAAGGGGAGCCTTGGCGCAATAGGAAAGTTGTTGTTGTGTAACTTGGTGTTCATGAGTTCGAGCCGTGGAAACGACTTTTTGCACTGCAAGATTAAACTGCGTACAAAAGAACTAACGCGGTCCGACCCTTCCTAGGGAACTGTATTAGCGGGAACTTTGTGCATTGGTCTACCCTTTTATCTTGTTGTCTTTTATGTAAGACAAGTATGTAGTGACATTTGTTGCGGTTTTTTCTGGAACAATGGTTGGAGTTGGCACTTTGGCATATCTGGACTGGTTTGGGCATCACTTGAACTGAGGGTATTATTAATTTGCTCTTCAATTAAGTTGAACAGATATATTTTCCATTGAAAAGAAAGTTGTGCTCGGATTCATAGCCCTTTAATTTTCACTCTGAATATTGTTTTCAGATTTATCATCCAGAAGTCTGTAATTGAGTCCTCTATTGTGGAATATGCACATGTTGTATATTTTAATCTTTTAGGATCAGGATGATTTGACAAAGACAAAGGTCAAGCTTGGTGAACATCAAGTTGTGGATTATGCACATGTTGTATATTTTAATATTTTAGAATTGGGATGATTTGACAAAGACAGTTTAATCTTGGTCGGCATCAAGTTGTGTTTTCCCCAACCATCTAGGCTGGCTACATTAATCTTACCCCCCTGTCCCTCTATTGTTTGTGGACATAGTTTTCATTTTTCATTTTTGTTGAAAACAGTCCGGAGCCAATTCAACTCCAAGATGACTTGCTAGTTTCTATTTGAAAGGAAACTTCATTTTAACATAATCACTCCCATAGTGCCTACAGTTGGGCATAGAAGACAGGTGGTGATTCCTCTATACTGAGTCATGGAGCACCCTGCACATTCCTTAGTGTCCTGTTTGACACTAAGGTACGAGTTTGGACTCTAAACAAACAATCTGGATGCCTATACTTGGCTATCAGTCTTAGAGGTAGGGATTGAGGATTTGATAATCAACTAGTTCTCATGGTTACTTTCTAACTTAGAAAGGGATATATGTTTGGATGTTTGTCATTGTTTTAGGTTTTGAGCATATTTATGCAAGGAGCTCTTCAATCAATAATTACTTGTTTACCTATTTGTGGTTTTTTTCTTGTTTGGGATTTTGATGCTTCTTCTACTTCAATGTATTGTTACATCTAAAGTCTTTCATCCTTTTGCAAAATAAGAAAGAAGTTAAAACAAATATTAGTAATTAGACTCTTGTTTATGTAATTATTACTAATATTTGCTTTACCTTCTTCTTATAGTTCTTTTTATTTTCCTCGTTAACAGAGGACATTATTTTTCAATTCTGATGAGATATTGTGTCAAGAACTATTGTAGTAGTTCTTAATCTAATTGGTCTATGTGTATAACTATATTTTATTATATAGCTTGTTGGTGTCTGTATCAACATGCAACTTACATTTTTGACTAACTTTAGGTCCACCAGCTTCATGGCTTTAAAAAGTGAGAGAACTTTGGCTATGATAAAACCAGATGGAATCTACAGGAACTTCACAGGTAGGATAAAACAAGTAATTTTGGAAAATGGATTCATCATTGTCCAGGAGTTGATGGTCCAACTTGTTGTGGAAAATGCAACACTTTTCTACTCCGAACATTCAGCAAAGAGCTTCTTTCCAAATCTTGTTGAGTATATGACAAGGTATTTAATTGTAAAGAATTCAAGCCACTGTATGCTGCCTATAAGAATTGAAACATTTTCTCCTCTTTTTGTTCCATGACTACGGATTGTTTTCATTGAATACAGTAATCCTGAAAGGAACATAATGCTGCATTTTTAGTATTGTTTTAAGTTGTTAAGCATGCATATCAAACATAAAAACTTCTACCTGAGAGATTGATGGATGCAGTTTGGAACATTCTCAGTTCTGAAAGCACTTTAAGTGCTGGGCTTTAACCACTTTGAATTGCTTTAACCACTTATTACATTGACCACTTCTGCAAAAATGGAGTTTGAGTCATGTTCTTTTGTTGATGATTTGAAATGCGATTTCTGTTCTAATTTCTCATCTCTCACTCTACTACTTTGATTTGTCACTTCATATCTTCCAGTCTTTGTGAATTGTTTTTTTGTTCAGTTTCTTAGTAGGTTTTGTTTGTTCACTGGAACCACAAACATATTTAAATCTCATGCATCAGTTTTCCTATTTATGATTGAATTTTTCTTTCCTAGTTGCATCTTTTTCCTCCCATACTAAATTAATTATTAATTAGGACATATAGCAACCAACACAGTGCCTTCTGTAAGTTGAAGTAGCCTCTAGTTCTTGTTCATACATGAGTAGATACTTTTGATTATATGAATACTTTACTATCACTGACTTGTCCTTATCATGCTCATGTGCTGTTTCTCATGGCTTCAAATTTCCTCTTAATTCTTTGCAACCAGGGTCATTTGATTCTCTAAAGATGTTTGAACACTAGCATTCCAGTTTTCCTTTTGTGCTCGTACCTAAATACATTATGGTTATCATTTTACCAATATTTCACTGCATAATTTGATATTAATCTTTAGTGGTCCAGTGCTTGCTATGGTTATTGAGAAGACTAATGGTGTCTCAGAATGGCGTGCTCTGATTGGTCCAACAGATGCAGGCAAAGCTAGAGTTTCCCACCCCCACAGGTAGATTATTCTTAAAACTAAACTTCTGCTTCAAAAGCAAATGATCATGTCAATTTATAACGATAGGCATTTATTGTAGAACTAGATTAGCTTTTTGGACATTTGATGAACTGCGACCTAATGAACAGTTAAACCATTCTTCCTATCTTCTCCTCTCTTGATCACCTACTAGTAATCCCCTATTACCTGATTCTTTAATTTATCTGCCGGAGGAATGGTTGAGAAAAGTATTGTTATCCACTTCCTATTGCCTTTTTATTAATAACCTCTTGGTTGGCCTGTTTTTACTAAACACAATTTGGCCTAACCGAATCAAATTGCCTACCAAAAAATTTGAGTTCATCATCAAATAGACCTTTGAATTCTAACACTAAGCATTCTGGTACATTTCTCTCTATCTTAGTTTATTGTTTACTCCATAATATTTACTTACTAGAACCATCCACCAAATGAGATACTTCCACTTTTTTTTTTTTCTTTCGTTTTCTTGTACTTTACAGCTCTTAATAAATCTATTATAATGGTATAATTTTGTTAACAACTGTTAATTCATGAAGTATCCTACGCCATTTACTATGCTATACCTAATCATCCTTCTAAGTATGCCTTTGCTATGTTATATCGAAATTTGTGTATCATCAATTGACATATTCCTAAACAAGATTTTGTTGGGTGATAGGTTTATTAGGTTTTTATATGGTTCATGGTAGGATAGATTAATTATTTTTAACAAAACTTAATGTATTTGTTAAAAGTCACAAAATATGTGATGAATTAGTTATTTTTAAAAGTATATGATAAATTTGTTAAAAGTGACATATTTAAACATTAACCCTATAAAAATATAATAAATTTATCACAAATTCTGTTAAGGATCCAAAAAGTCATGAAATGGCAACATGCTTGACCATCTTTTTTATCTACATCATTTGCCATGCCAAATTCTAATTCCTAACTTAAGTTTCAAAGGATTGTCGCCTTACTTCGGTTCGACTTTCAGCATTAGGGCCATGTGTGGATCAAGTGCTCAGCGAAATTGTGTTCATGGTTCAGATTCGGCTTTAGCTGCTGCAAGAGAAATTTTATTTTTCTTCGGGGATATCTCAGCTGGTTTGTTCTTCTTAATACTGGCTAATTGTGCATATGTTTCAATTTCTTGCAGAAATATATTAATTCTCCATCTTTTTTAAATAATGATATTCTGAATTCTCTTCTGCATGCAGGTGCTGTTGCTGTGGAGCATGATGAACTCTGAATTTTTATTTTTTTCCCCAAGAACAAATTGCTTAACTTATTGAAGGCTGTTAGAGTGGCAAACCAACTGGTGAAGTAGATGATAATAGATTATGTCAGAGTTATTCTGTTCAGGAAAGGAAAAAAAGACATTTTATTATTAGTGTTGTCATTATTATTATTATTATTATTATTATTACTTTGTTTTGTTTTCGTTTATTAGACTCTTTTAAATTTCTTAGTTACTAAGTAATTGATAAAGCACAAGATACTTGTTTTAAGTTATATTAGGTTTTCTTGTGTTTATATATTTTTATGGTATTCTATAGATTCATTATTTTTAATATAATCATTTAAAAATGTAAATTTTATATCTATTTGGTAGATTTTAATCAATTTATATTTAGCAGATTCTAAAAGTATATGTATTGATTATAAACATGTTACTGTATATAAGTTTTAACATAATCAAGCCAATTAAACCTTCATTATTTTATTTTAAAATATTTATTCTGTATTAATTGTTAAAATATTTTAAGTTATATAGATTAATTTTCATATTTGATTTCTTTTAAATTGGATTAATTCTTCCAGTATTACTATATAATTTAATTCGGATTAAGTAATATTTCATTTATGTGTTTTGGTTCTATTTGTGACATATAAGAAAACTTATTAACTTGATTTTGGGATGGATGGAGAAAGTTTTCTGCTAATCTGCCAGTTGTGTTGCTACCAGTTTGGAGATCTTGTAAAACAATGTGCAACAGGAGATAGGTCGGTAATCGTGGACTTGACTTGCATGGGTTGATTTGGGTGCCAAGGATATGAAAGTATGATTCCCAATGCTAAAAAGAATTTATGATCACCAATCAATTTCAGAATTGCAACTTTGAAATCAGTCTTTACAGTCTCCCAAGTATGCTTAAAGAACTTGGAGCTATAATCATCGGCCCCAAGGCTTTATGATCACCAATGGTAAAAAGTTCATCTTTAATCTTGTCTTCCGTTGGGAGCCTAATAAAACTTATCTGTTGATGTTTCTTTTATTGCTAGTATTTTTTTGTTATTGTATAGCTTTTATGTTTTAATTATGAGGAGTATCCTACCAAAATTTTCTCATTTGATTTAGGTGATTTTTTTTTATAGTCTGATCAATATGTGAACTTTGCATCAAGTAAAATACTTAATATTGAGATTTTACCATAATATAACTTATAGGAGGTTTTATTTAATATTTTATATAAATATGTTTTGTTTTAAACGTAGCAAGCTATACTGATTATTTTCGCTCAAAAATTATTTGATAATCCATATTCGTTAAGTATAGCTCTAGTTACCGTTGGAAATGGGAATGGAAAAAGAGGTGGATGGAAGAAAATTTCATTGGGAATGAAAATCGTTAGTCCTATAGTATGGTTTTGTGGTTGATTTATATTGAATCATAATCAATGAATATTTTGAATATGTATGGGAATATAGGACGGGCGAGGTCAAAATATAGGACCCAAATTGTATTAAATTCATATGACTCATGTGCGAGCACGATTTGCGCATGTCGAATGTCATACCAATTAGGGCAAAATTTACCTAAGTGAATCAACTATTGTTTTGTAGATCTAAAACAGTCGACGTTAATGGTAAATCCGTAGCTGCTCAGGTGAAACGACGAACCATTGATAGACGACAGCTAACATTTCAAGTTGGGTAGGTAAAGGCAATAAATATACTTTATTCAACCAAAATTTCTTTCTCTTTGTCATGCATTAACTTGATAGTCTTTTGTGATAACACTCGAGTACTAACTTGGGTTGCCATGCACAATCATTGCTTAGTTGTGTATGTGGTTTTACTGTTGTATTTTGAGAAATAAACGTCCAACTTGACCTCGAAGCACAGCCAAAGGGGACGAATCCATTTTAAGAAAATTGTGTTTAGCACCAGCCTCAGCGACTCTCTTCCCCACTCAGCCCAACTCGACAACTCTATCATCAACTCAATCACTCGGTAGCTCATCTCAAGCAATTGGCAACTTGACAAACTCAGTGACTTGACGACTCTGCTATAGCGCTACGACTTGGCTAGCTTGGCAACTCGAACAACTTATCACTCGGCTAGCTTGGGCACTCGATAGCTCAGTAACTTGGCCTAGCTCGACTTCGACACTCGACCTAGCTAGACACTCGGCTAGGTCGAAATTGGCCAATTAGGTAGTCAATAGCACAACTCAGCTCGGCTCGGTCATACAAGACAACTCATCCTTTCAGGTAGCTCAAACATCCAAGCAGCTTATCCTTCCCTATTTGACAGCTTTAGATTATCAACTAAAATCATCGTGAAGTCAATTTAATTTATGTAATTTTCAAATTCAGTAAATTCCCTATCTATGGTAATATCTCCAAAGAGAAGACTTTTAACACTATTTTGTTGTGATGTTTTAGGTAAAGAAAATTCATGGATATAGCCTTTATCTTTATAAAATTTATCAAAATTAATAATTTTAAATTCTCCATCATGATCTCTAGGTAGTCAATTTTTTTTTTTAATTTTCTACTTTTTAAATACAATTAATAAGGATTTAAAAATTACCCAAGCAAATCTACTATAGTTATTAACAATAACTAAGCAATACTTATTTTTATTAAATGATAAAATATAATGAGTATCTATTAAATCTAAATGTATTAATACTGAGTGTCTTATAGTGCTTAGTATGTTCTTAAATGTGTAACTAATTCTAGTTTATTTATCGTTTTGATTAGCATCACATAATTTATCCTTATGATGCAATATTTTAGGAAAACCTTTTACTAATTCTCCCTTATTTAATTTTATTGGTGCAATCATACGTTAGTGAAAGCCAAAAAATTAAAAGAAATTAATTTAGAACAGATTTGAGAATTCAAAATAGGTTTCTTCCAACTGGGTTAATTAGAAATTTCTTAGGAACATATCTTTGAACTATTTTTTCTAATTTTCCCTAAATGATAATGAAAATACCAATTTAAATTCTTATATATATATATGCATTTATTCCTTTTGAATTTTCTAATTCATTTATTTTTCTTTTTAATTTTCTAATATTAACTTATCAAAATCGTCTAGCAAGCAAGATTTTGCTAAAGTTGCTTTCATTTGATTATTTTCAATTTCTAGCTTAGTCATGTCTTTTGTTAGCATTTTAATAAACCTAAAAGACTGATCAGGAGTTAAAGCACGCACATGACTTACCTATTGTGCTAATGCTCGTCCTCCATCGTAACTTTCTTCTAATGAAGCTCCCCCTTCATCGATGCTCTCTCCGGATGACTCTCTCCCTGAGTTGATGCTCATCTCTGAGTCCTCTTGGTGACTTGCCATCAATGCAAGTACAGCGTAGGCTTCGATCTCGGA
>JBAMIB010000109.1:6371337-6381609 GCA_037177415.1 Kaempferia rotunda | reverse complement strand
TAAAGAACACTATATATCTCTCAACTATTAAAAGAAAAAAAGTCTCTCAACAATTCTTACACGGATCCCACATTTTTTATTATATACATTATTATCTCTCCTTCCTAATTTACCTTATATATAATTAATTTTTTATAAAATTTAAATTTATAAAATTAACATCAATAAATAATTTACATAATATCCATAAATAATCTAACATCCACAAATAGTTTACATCCATAAATAATTTATTTTAACATCTAAAATTTAATAATAAATATTTTTTAAAATAATTAAAAAAAAATCCTCACAAAGGAGCAGCTTCGATTTTGCGGAGCCGCTCCAATGTCAGACCGGAGAACCTCCCTCCCATAGTGGAAGGGAGGTTCTTACTATGTGACACGTCCCCAACGGGAGCTCTTATAATCCGTCCGTTCTTCACCATGGAAGAGAATTAAATCAAAGGTTAATTTATAGTTAAATGTTAAATTAATTAGAAGCTGTAGCAGAAGTTTTTTTTTTTAAGGTACAGATCCGTTAAAAATTGATCTTTTATTTTATTATAATAAATTTATCATCCTATAGTCAATTGGGCATCATGTGGAGATTTTATTTAGAACATTCAGGTAAGATGAGTTACTCCCGGAACTTTAATAAGATATTTAAGGTTTAAATTTCAATTATGATGCATTTCAGAATAATTTCTTCAAGTGGGATGATAAATCTAAAAATGTTAACCTCTTCGAATCAACAATCATGAACACTTTTTTATTTATCTGGATGACTAATAGAAAATTTTGTAAATCAATCACATCTAGAATTAGTCGATTCAAGGAGTTAGATGTTATATTACAAGATGAGTTGCCTAGGGCTTGATATGGTAGTAAAAGATAGGATAAATTTCTCAAATAATTAGGATTCAATTTACACCCAGGGTACTTCTATGGTGATTGAATTACTGATGAAGTTGGGAGGTTATATTAGAGGCCATCGTGCTTTTTAAATGTATTTAATAGATAAAATATGACATCGGACTGTCTGTCTAAAATTAATTGAGTTAGTTGTACAATTTAAATACTTGTTATTAAAAAAACGTGCAAGGCGAGTTATTTATAGACTCAAATTAAATTGAAATCTGCTAGCTGGTTTGAAAGTCGTAATTTTTTAAAAAATAATTTAGATATTTAATTAACCGATTAATTCTAGAGTTATCAATACAATCTCACAAAATTTTTTCAGTTTTACTTCACATGTTCATTATTAAATAAGATGTTCGTTATTAAATAAGAGACAAATGAATAAATAAGAGTGAATATATATTCAAATCAGCCCTTGCTAATTGAAAATTCTAAAATCAAACCTCTTTATTTAAAAAAAAAATTCCTTTATGTGAATTCCTGACATGCTCATGTGTGGTATTTGTAAATAATACAACGACTTCGTGTTCTTGAATATTAATGGCACATGTCTCACCAGCAAAGAAATTAAATAAATATTGTTGGGATTTGTTTTTATTTTGTAAACGCCTACGTACAGACTATATTAGGTGAAGGACAATATTTGTTTTTTCAATCAATATTAAATTTATTGATTAGAGGACTTTTAATAAATAAGGTTTAAATATACATCATTATGAGAGATTTAGCAAGAATTTCTATGAAAAAAAATTCCTTCGAAGTGAAGGGCAAAGATTAATGGTTCTTATTACACTAAAAATAACTCAGAATAGTAATAGAATTTTCTACAAAAATTATTTCTGTCAGAGATTACTCGTGAATAAAATATTCCTTCGAAAAGTCTTCGATTCCCATACTAAAATCAGTTTCCACCGATAGTTTACTGATGAAATTGAAGTTCCATCGGGGGTTTGGCCACCGATGGAACTTCAATTCAGTCGGGAATATAGGGTTACCAACAGAAATCCCTTAGTAAAAATTAGGACATAGGCCTGATTTTTCCCTTACACGCACATTGCTCTTTCCCTCATATATGCTCCGGCGATTCTTCGGTAAGCCTGGCCATCTCTCCCTCTTCCCTTCTTCGGCAACTGGCCTCATTATGGAGGTTACACTGGCTGCCAACCGTGTGCTTGCGAATTTGCCAGCCACCAACCGCGTGTTGGTTGTCAACATTCGGCTGGTGGCTCAGTGCCGGCCACCATCACTCGGCTGGCGGCTGTACCGGCCACAAGCATGCGTCTATGCTGGGTGCCAGCACGCGTGAATTTGTCCTAGATTGTTATTGTTTTTGATTAATTTTATCTATTTTTTTTTATTTTGTTGTATATTGCATTTGTTGCCCTTCTTCAATTGGACTACACATTTTCATATATAATTTATTAAACAATACTTATATGCAGCTTTCATTGATGAATTTAGATGTATCTTAAGTTAGACATTATAATAAATTGTATGAAATTATATTCTAATTGGGTAACAATGTCTATGAACAAAGTTTGGATATACAATTGATTAAAAAATGAATTTATTAGAGATGATTTTATTACTGAAGTTGAAGAGTTTTAAACTTTGCTAAAAATTATCCAGAATGTATGAATGATGCCGAGTTACGATGTCTATGTAATCATTTCACATATAGAAATAGAGCCTTTTGCAATTTGGATACCATGAAAATACATATATACATATATATATATATATGTGTGTGTGTGTGGGTGTGTGTGTGTGTGTGGGGAAATAGTTTTGTGCTAAATTACTACAAATAGTATTATTACGGAGAGCCTTATTTGTATGAATCAATTGTGCTTTTTGGTAGTTCATCATTTGACACAACTATTGTTAGGGAATTATCAACTAATGATATTACAATGCAATCAATGGTTCACGATGTGATACATGTAGTTGATTATTTCAATATAGATGAAATATCAACATATGAATATCAACAACTATATTAAATGTTAAAGGCTAGTGAAAGAAAAGTGTAGGAAGACATTCCTTCTGGTTATTCCCAACTATCATCAATTGTAAGTGATCCGGGCGAAGATAGCTCAGGTCAAGGCCGATCAATAGGGAAGTCATGTCAGCGAAGCTAGGTCATGGCCGGTCAACGGAAGTCATGTCATCTTTGTCCAAGAAGAGCAATCAGCTCGATGACCGAGTGGAACACTCGGTTAGTCGGTTCGCTAGCCGAGTGGAGTACTCGGTTAGCCATTGTGATCCACTCCAATTTGACAAACCTGGTAACAAACCGACTGAATGGAAAGGAGTTAGCACCCAAAGAAGTCGACCGGATATTGCATCCGATCGGACGTAGTCGCCAAAAAACCACAAGTCATCAGAGGAGAAGCCGATCGGACAACTCATCTGTACGGGTGAGTTCGATACAAAAGGCAGAGCATAGCCTTGCTATCCGACCAGACGGCGCAGCCGGTCGGACTATACCTTGAGGCGTTCCACCTATATCAGTGACGAGCTGCCAGTCGACAATGTTCCTCGCCAAAGCATAATAGCCAATCAGCAAACACTCCGATGTGATATCCAATCAACCCAAAACACACGAGTTAGCCTTGTCGTTTAGTCTGACAAGATGTCAGAAAAATATTCTTTGCCAGAAAATGTCAGTTGTGATTCCTTATACGGAATAAGCTTTAAAAGGGGCACATGTGAGTGTCGCGCTCAATTAAGGGGAGCCCAATTATGGAAAGCCTGTTAAGGAAGGAAATTGCTCAGAGTGACATTTATGGTAAACCCTAAACGACGCTACGTCCCAGGTATAAATATAGCTTTTCACAAGCATCAAATGTACGTGATTTTTGCATCCACGCTAATTTCTTCTTCTTCTGCAACTTCTTCTTCTACATCGGAGACTAACTTGAGCGTCGGAGGACCAAACAAGGGGATGTCTCTCCCTGTTTGGTCGCTAATGTTTTCTTCGAGTTTTCTTTGGACAGAGAGTAGCTCCTCGGTTCACCAACGGTCTCCGAATCCACGTGGATGCCAACCTTACCGGTGTTCATCTCCCCACTCGCAGAGAGTCGCAGTCAAGATCAGTAAAGTTATTGAATATGAAAGCATAACATTATTTTTTACAAAGATGTTACAACGGCGTATGTCAATTGATATCAGAGTTACTCCTTACTAATAACATAATGACTAATAGCTTCTACCTACAAAGAAATTGGTTAGAGGTTTATGTTTGCTTGTAGAGAAGATTGATTGTTGTATAAACAACTACATGAAAATTTGGAATGAAGACAGTGAACTGAGTGAATGTAAAATCTATACTCACTCTCGTTATGTGTATCATACTTGTATACCAGGGAAGAAGAAGAAAAATTTTGCTTAGAAAGTGATGTATTATACTTTCACTTAATTGCTAGATTTCAATGTTTGTATGCATGTGTTGCTACAACTTGCCACATGATATGACATCATGAGCATGAGCACAAAGTTGTCCCCATGGGATGGACTGATGCTAGTGTGTGAGGTGTTGCCACCATGAGCATGAGCACAAATGAGGTATTATGTGTCATCCTTGTGATTCCCCTCATGGAAATATCTTGATGTTGTATTTGCAATGGAACCACTTAATGTGAGATTAGGGCTTTCTACAGATGAATTTCATTCATTTGGTCAATTGGGACAGCAATATTCATCTTAACCATTTATACCATGTAATTTGCCGTCATAGATGTGCATAAAAGACGAATTTATATTCCTTACTATACTTATTCCTGGTCCTACCAATCTCAAAGAGAAGATAGATGTTTTCTTGCAACATCTGATTGCCAAGTTGAATGTATTAGGGAATGTAGGGTCGCTGACTTATGATGTTGCAAGTAAAAATTAATTTTAGATTGCATGCTACATTATTATGGACGATTAGTGATTTTTCAGCATACTCAATGTTAGGATAGAGCATGACTGGTAAATTAGTATACACACATTGCATGATAGAGTCTAATGCATTTTTATTAGCTTGCAATAGGAAGGTATCTTAATTAGTTTGATAATCACTGTAAATTTTTACCAGTTGATGACCCTTTTAGGAGAAATAAAAATAATTCTTGAAGAATATTGTAGTTAGAAAACCTCCTCCAACAGTCCATACTTCAAGTGAAGAAATCATTAAACAAATAGACAGTTATGAATTTCTATCAGTTTCTCAACCTAGTTCCGATGAGATAAATAAATATATTGTTAGGATGTGCAAGTGTAGTTGAAAAAAAAATAGTATTTTTTGAGAGCTGGCGTATTGGAAGTATATATTCATTCGACATAATTTAGATATTATGTATATTTAGAAAAATTTCTTTGATAATATTTTTAACACTATGATGAACGTACTTGGAAGAACTAAATACATTGCAAAATCATGTATAGGTTAAAGTAGTTGGTTGAAAGAAATAAAGTTTCCCGAGTTGCATCATAATGAAACAACTAATAGATTTCCAAATGCTCGATATACATTGGACAAAGATGGTAATCAAGCTTTAAGTAGTTGGTTGAAAGAAATAAAATTTTCAAATGAGCATGTCTCAAATATGGTTCAATGCACGAATATGAATAGGTAAAAAATATTTGGATTGAAGAGTTATGACTGTCATGTATTCATGCAAGGACTTATTCCAGTATCTTTCCATGACTTACTTCCTCAAAATGTTTAGTAAACACTCACAAAATTGAGTCTATTTTTTTAGAGATTTGATTGCGAGGTATTATGATGGATGATATGCTTCGACAAGAAATAGACATTCCTCTCATACTATATAAACTGGAGTGCATATTTCCACCTAATTTTTTTGATTCAATGAAATATCTATCAGTATATTTACCATATGAGGCACAAATAGATAGTCTCGTGCAGTATATATGGATGTATCAATTCAAATAGTTTTTAAAAAATATAAAAAATAATGTTCGTAACAAAGTAAGAGTCGAGGGGTCAATATGTAATGCTTATTTGATTGAAGAAGTATCTTCTTTCTGCTCCTATTATTTTGCTAATAATGTAAAAATAAGACATCGCAAGTGTCATAAAAATTCTGATAATGTTCCTCAGCCGATAAATCCATCGATGCTTTCTATTTTGAAGTTTCCTGGTAAGTCAATTGCTATATCGCTTTCTAGATGATTAACTCAAGAAGAATACACTACTGCAAGAACATATATACTCTTAAACTATGATGAGGTCAAACTATACATAAAGTAAGTGAACATCTCTAATCAAATATTTGTCGTCCGTTTAATTTGTTTGCTTGATTTCCAAATTGTCTTAAGATTGCATTATTTCCCAGCTTATACGAACAACAATTATATCTACAACCTATGAATTAAGACACGATTTTGAATATAGCATGTGGTATTTACAAAATTCATGCTTATTTGTAGTAGCTAGGTAAAGAGTATGCATTAAACATAGTTCTAGCTACTTTATAGGACACGATTTTTTCTTTCCAATACATCATTTTGTTGAGGTGTTCTTGGACAAGAAAATTCATGTTATACTCATTGCCAAATAAAACCTAGAAAAGTTTAGATTCTCAAATTCACCACCATGATCACTCCGCATTTGATTGATTTTAAGTTTCTTTTCATTCTCTACCATTTTGCTAAATCCTATGATTATTTTTAAAGTTTCATCCTTATGCTTCATGAAGTAAACCCAAGCATATCTAGAGAAGTCATTAATTATCACTAAGCAATATTTGTTGTCTACCAATGAAGGAGTACTATGACAATAAAAAAGATCTAAGTGCAATAATTATAATGGTAATATAGTACTAGTTAGAATTTTACCTTTGTGTGATGACTTAGATTGTTTACCTTATTGGCATGCATCACACATTTTATCTTTGATGTACTTGATTTTAGGTAGTCCCTTTATTACTCAATCTTGGCCACTTTGGCTATGTTTTTCATGTTGATGTGTCTAAGTCTTCTATGCTATAGTCATCTTTCCTCTTCTTTTGATATTAAACACTTAATAGAAATATTAGAAGTATAGGAAAAATCAACATAATAATTAAAGATTTGTTAAAGTAAAACTCTACATTGTATCTGACATCACATAATTGCCTAATACTAAGCAAGTTAAACTTTATATTTTTTACTGTAAGACTTTATGAATGATAATTGTAAGTGATACCTCAATTGTACCTCTACCTATAATCTTGAGTTTTCCACTATTCCCAAATTACACTGTTCCTTTCTTTATAATTGATCATGGAGAACTTGCTCACATCACTGGTTATATGTCTTGAGCAACCACTATCCACAATCTACATACTCAAATCTTTCTTCTCTTCTACCTAAACAACATAAAACACACAACTCTTTGGTATCCATGCACTTGATCCAAAAATATCATACAAATATTTCTTATGTACCTAAGATTGTTTTACCTTACCTTTAAGGTTCTTCTTCACTTTATTTTTAGATACACCATTTCTAGTTCCATTAATTAAGGACATGCAAGCAACTTCTTCACTTCTCTCCTTTGAAGACACGTTAGCTTGTTTATGAAGTTCAAATTTGTAAAATAATTCATCAAGCTTAACTAAAGAAAGATATCTAGAAACCGTATATACATCAACCATTGATGCACCATAAGGTGTTTCTAGTGAAGGATTGAAGAAAATACTGAAGGTCCCCTTTTACAATTTGGCCCGATAGATGGAGGTCGATAATCTTGCAATTAAAAACTAATATCTCGAACTAATTCTAAGCAGGGATTAGGGTTAGTATAATAAAATCAAACACAACATAAAAAAGAAAGAGACAGAGATTTACTTGGCTACAACTTAGGTTGTTGTTATTCCAAGGCAAATGAAACTCAGTAGAAAAACTCCTTTGTAGGCGGAGAAGCCTCTTACACTCTTTGAAAGCTCAGAAAGAAATTAGGAAATGATTACAAGAGTTGTGTTGAAGTTCTTGTTTGATTCCTAGCTCTAGGGGTCTTTATATAAGCTTTGGAAATGTTATCCCGAAGGCTGAGGGCGCCTCCAGGTTGTCCAGGGCACCTTCGAGGGGATAAAATTTTATCGTGGAAGATAAAACTTTATCCAGTCATTCAAATGACCTCTGACTGGCACGAGGGCCCCTTCAGCTTTGCTGAAGGCGCCTTTCCTCAGGCGCGAGGGCACCTTCACTTGCTGAAGGCGCCTTCCCTTTGTAAAAGGCGCGATGGCGCCTCCAAGCTTCTTGTAGGCGCCTTCTTCCTTGCTGGCAGCTCTGTTTCTTTCTCCGGTTGGTTATGTTAGCTTCCGGATCGCTCCCGGTCACTTTGGTGATCTCGGACATCCGGAATATGGCTCACCCGAACCTAGTTTCCCTCCTCCTCGAGCAAGCTTCCTCCCGACTTCTCGTCCCTCAGAACTCCACGCATGTCCTTCTCATCCGCCGGTGTACTCTTCCGCAGCTCCAGCGTCCCTCAGATGCGTCAAGCCCGTCGACTCTCTCCCGCGCCAACATTCTCGTCTGCTGCATCTTTTGCTCGACTTCTTGTGATTCTAAGCTCCTGCACATTTAGTCACAAGGTTAGAAACTCACAGGACCTAACCTAACTATGTTGGTCACATCAATAACTAGCTTGGGGCACCAACACATACTTTACTAGATTCCAATTGTCAATTTTCTCACCTATTACATAAAGACCGTTGATGATTTTCTTGAACCTACCATGCATTTGACTCACAGTTTCATTAGTCTTCATAGTAAAAGTTTGAAGTTGACCCACAAGGAGATCCCTCTTGGCTCTTCCTGAATCGCTTGATCCTTCATTTAACTCAATGAAATTTTCCTAAAGCTCTTTTGCGGAATCAAAAGGATTGACTTTGTTGAGTTGCTCTTTGGAGAGTCTGCATTATAGTGTGGTCATATCCTTAGCATTTACTTGAGCCTTGGAAGCGTGTTGGCTTAGGGATGGATTGACGAGGGTGCTGGGGTGAGCGAATCACCCTTGGTTGGAAGAATTGCTCCATGTGCATCCTTAGGTTTTTGAACTCATCTACAATGTTAAACCAATTTTCTATGTCATTTATCAAATCATATTCCATTCTATCTTTCCAATATGTGAAGTCATTGTCAATGAAGAAAGGTGGTCGTACGGTGCTATATCCCTCTTGAAATGCCATCTTTATGCTTTGATTGACGGTGAGTTCTTTCGAGGTGATCCGCACCCTGATACCACATATTATGACCTTTGTGTTATTCTAGAGGGGGCGAATAACCTTTTTCAAATTTCTACCTACAACTTGTTAGTGGAAGCAAATACAATAGAAAAACTAGAATGAAATGTAAGAAGATTCAATGTTAACTCCTTGATTTACTTGGTCTCCACCTCCTTGAGGTGACTAATCCAAGGATCCGCACCGTTGAGGACACTTCCATTATGAACTTCTCCTTCTCGAATTAACTATGATTAATGAACATGTCAATCAACTGCTATTAAGTAACGACTACTATTTCAATCAAGATTTTGTGGGATTCTGTTAGTCGACTGTTATTAAGTAATGACTACTATTTCAATCAGGATTTTGTGGGATTTTGCACATCATTAGCTCAATGGTGATCTATCAATCGACTGGTCTTCATGCATTAAGAGAATAGAAACATTCGGTTTGCTCCCTAGTCGACTGGTAAACCCTAGTTTACCCTTCCAGCTTATACCTTGCCTTATAGCCTCCATCAGTCGTACGTTCTTCAGATGCTTCCGCATCCTTCACGTCTTACCTTCAGGAACTTCCTTCGACCTTGTGATAACTGTCAGGTCTTCTTGTGCCAAGAGCTCCTCGCTCTGGAACTTCAACCTTGCCAAGTCACACTTAGACTTTCCCTTTGCACCTGTCACATGCACACTCAGTAACACATATAAGTATAGATGCAAACTCTAACTTAAATTCTTTGCCCAAATATCAAAACTTAGGGTACGACCATTGCTCCAACATATATCATCGGAAAGTTTAAAGAACGAGTATATGCTTCTAGTACTACATGGAGGTATGTAGACTAGGTGACAAAGATGTTTTATTATAATAAATTTATTGTAAGTAGATTTAATATATTTTATATTCTATAATATATTTATCCATTAATATATTAAATGCTTTATTCAACTTATAATTGTAGAAAAAATATACATGGGAAGAAGCTCATGAGGAACAATTTAACAATACTTGGAATAGTTATTATTCCAAACATTAAGAGACCTTTACTATATGAGAAAGAAGGACACCAGGTCGGTGGAGCTATCAACTTGGGTTGGGCCCGCCGGGTTGGCCCGCCCCGCCAAATTATTTAAGTGGGTCGGGTTGTAAATTTATTAACC
>JBAMIB010000109.1:6342563-6360497 GCA_037177415.1 Kaempferia rotunda | reverse complement strand
AGATTGATGGCCAAAGGGTTCACTCAAACCTATGATGTTAATTACTCTGAGACATTGCTCCAGTTGCAAAACTCAATACAGTGAGAGTACCTTTATCTATCCCTGCTAATCTAGATTGACCTTTGCTATAATTAAACGTAAAAAAAAAAAGCCTTCCTCAATTGTGATTTAGAAGAGGAGGTGTACATGGATAATTCACCAGGTTTTGAGGAGAAATTCGGTTCAAAGGTGTGTAAATTAAGACAGGCTTTGTACAGTCTTAAGCAATCTCCAAGAGCTTAGTTAGAGAAATTTATTCAATTAGTCAAGAATCAAGGATACACTCAAGGACAAACAAAACATACATTATTCTTAAAATTTTCTACCTAAGGAAAGATTATTGTACTGATAGTGTATGTTGATGATATTATTCTCATAGGTAATGATGTGATTGAACGGTAAAGAATGAAGAAAAGCCTAGCAGTTGAATTTGAGATCAAGGATTTGGGAACATTAAGGTACTTCCTTGGTATGGAAGTTGCTCGCTCTAGAGAAGGTATTGTTGTCTCTCAACGAAGGTGTATCCTTGATCTCTTGGAGAAAATAGGAATAAGTGGTTGTAGACCTGTAGAGATTCCCATGGATCCTAATATAAAACTTTGGAAAAAAGTTAGTGTTCTTGTTGATAGTGGTAGATACCAAAGGTTAGTTGGAAAACTGACTTGCCCATCTCATACTCTTCCAGACATTGCTTTTTCACTCAGTTCATGCATGCACCATTTGAAGAACACCTTGATGTTGTGACAGAATTCTGAGATATTTGAAGACTACTCCCATAAAAGGTCTAATTTTCAAAAAGACTAATCAACGGAGTGATTGATGTGTTTACTTATGCAGATTGGGCAGAATTGATTAATGACATGAGATCCACTTTAGGATATTGTACCTTTGTACAAGGAAACCTAGTAAAATGGAGAAAAAACAAAGTGTTGTAATCAGAAGTAGTGCAGAAGCTGAGTTTAGAGCAATGACTCAGGAGCCTGTGAGGTGTTGTAGATATACATAATACTTAAGGAGCTCAAGAAACCCGTAGAACTTCCATTGAAATTATACTATGATAATAAGGCCGCAATAAGCATTACTCATAATTGTGTCCAATATGATAAAACAAAACACATTGAGATTGATCAACATTTTATAAAGGAGAAAATTGAAGCTAGAATCATTTGTACCTTCTAACCAACAAATAGCTGACATCGTGACGGAGGGACTTACAAGAGCCAACTTTGAACAGTTAATAAGCAAGTTGGGCATGATTGATATTTATGCACCAACTTGAGGGGAGTGTTGGAAAATTCAAACGATCATGATTGCATAAAATTCAAAAATAATCTTTGAAAATCAGGAAATAATCTTTGAGATCCTGATTGCATAAAATCAGGAAATAATATTGGGAAATCCGGAAATAATCTTTGGTTTTAGTAATTTTCATTTCTTATATTTCCTTTCTTTATTTATTCCTATTTCAGTATTTTGTATATTCTATTATTAATGTAATGTCTAGTTAAAAATTAATAATAACAATTCTTCTTCTTCCCCTTTTTTCCTTCAATCTTCTCGGTTTTCTTTGCCACATTTCACATTCCAATTCATGTCCTAGTCTAGGCAGAGTTGTCCAATTGATATGTAAGGTATACTGACTAACAGAAAATATTGACACCAAAAACAAACAAGATTTTTTTTAGGGAGAAAGACTAACCTCAAAGCTTTAATCCCCATATCCATGAGGTAGGATCTATGCTCATCATCATCACTCGGACACTCATCAAGTTCTCTCTTATAATGCAATAAGTCATCTCGCAGATGCCCAGCACCAGCACACCTAACACAAAGCCAAAGTAACACATAAGAAAATAACTATACAAAAAAAGGAAAAAAAAAAAAAAAGATAAACAAACGCAGAATGAAAGGAAAAAAGACAGGAACACCCATAGTTTTGGAGTGTCTAATGTGTATGAGCACTGCGCCCTATATTTTATATACGCTGGAGTAGGTGGAGCTAGTGTTCATTTACCCTTCACACCACTAATGCCACAGATTTGCCAATTATAAGGTCACTTAGTTACTTCCTAAAAAGGCAACCAAATTATCACATCCATTTTGCAATTCTCCATCAGATGTTTCAGTGTGCACCAAAAATTTGATCACGACATCTTATGCAGTGCAATCTATTTCTAGTATTGGCTTGATATGAACATGCATGTAAAAAAAATTCTATTTCTAGGTAATTACTATTAACCTCAGAGATATCCTCTCAATCATCTCAAATGATATAGTTATGTAAAACCATTTCCCCATAATTATGGTTCTTTACACAATTCATCCAAAATTAGAACCTAACTTAAATCTTGAGAAGCGCCTCCATGCCCACATAATTTACATGATGATGTTGAGTGCATCTACCATGTCCATACCACCATATGACCCCCACAATAGGTAGAACTTAACCACTCAATTATTATCTAGAGGTTCTCGTGAAAGTGAAGGAGGTTGATAGCGGAACAATGAAGTTCATATCGATAGATAAGACAACAAGCCCAAATTTACCTTTTATAGAAAATTGAGCATGTCAAACATGATTTAATATATCATAGACAGGCACAATGCATTTGATCCACTGCATAGCATACAATATGCGAGAGCATTATACAAAGGTATATACAATTAACATTAAAATAAAGTTTTATATTAGTATCCAAAGCATGTATTACTTGGAAAAACTATTAATTTAACACAAATCACAAACCACTAATAAATAGCCTAAGGTTTTAAGTTATTTTTAGTTCAACTTAAATTAGTTTAAGTGAAGCAAATAAAGTATTAATTTCACATATATAGGGTGCATATATCAAAGGCAGTAGCTACGAGGTAACCTTCAAAATTTGCTTATGTAGCTCAAGCTAGGACTTTCACAAAACCATGATGCCAAGGATGTCGGTTACTCAGTCCATGACTATCTAGAAGATCATCCTTTACACAACATTCATGTGGCACAGTAGCCATAGCTACTCAGAATGCCCCCATCTCCTCTAGCTCTACTATTTGGAAAAATATTGTGGTCGAATAATTTAGTACTTGTGCTAAGTTCAACAAAAGATATTGTAACATCCTTTGCCAGCTTTTAAAAACCAACGTAGTAGTCACACAAAAGGAACTCAAACTTTGAAGTCTACACAGAACTAATAGCAACCAATGAAAGCTTGAAGGACCTCATGAATCTTGAGAAGCTAAGGGAAAAGTGTTGAGATTCTTTTAACACCGAGTTCTCCAATGTCAAGTTGCCAAAAAACACATTTTGGAAATTGCAAAGAGTTTAGACAGATACCTATCAATGATATTGTCAACTTCATGCTTGCTTTGTGGTCCATGGACCAAAACTCTAGTAAGGCTTAGAATGTCACGGTAGTCACCCTGTTTTAATGCATCTACTCCATATGGCTGAAAACGCAAGGTCCCAATGGGTGAAGTTGATACAAAATGTGTCTCAACTGTTTGTTCTGTAGCAAATTTCTTGTCGGCACTAAGCCCGAGACATGTGATAGCCATTGCATATGAAACACCTCCATATCCAGTATGTGAAATGAAAAGGTAATACCTAGCAAATCTGCAGAGATGAACTCCAACTAGTCAGCAGATAACAAAAAGAAAAAAAAAATCACAAACAAGCCACATATCACGTAATACACACTCGTCTTTACAATATTGCATTGCATCAACATCCACAGCTAATGCTTCTCTTTCACTTGTAAGAGGGATCCTTTTATATTCAATTCTGTAGCCTTCATCTATCAGTGCTGCAAACACTTCTGCAGGGGTCTTAACATATTCTAATGAGATGTTTTCCCAATAACCAATCACACTCGTCCTTTTTGAAGCTGGGTTATAGTCTTCTCGATGAAGAAGCATCTGACCACCAGACTGTTTCACCTCAGTAAATATATCTTCTTTCATCCTTGCTTCCATGTGTTCCACCTGCACGAGAAACATTATTATAATGCAGACATGGTGCATGACAGCATAAGCACTAGAGCCATAATTGCACTACTGACCAATAAACCAGAAATTCCGACATGTTTTAGTGTATCAACTGGGCGATCAAGTTCTCTAAGAACAAAAGGTGAACCATTGATATATACAACAGCTTCCTCTCTCAGATCTATAACGATGACCTTTTGGGAACGAGTTGTTGCAGAAAGATCTTTAGCACCTAAATATGACAGAACTTCTCTTGCGCCATCAACTGTCGGAGTTGCCATACTATACACAGGATAAGCATCTACCTGAAAGATTGCATAGTAATGTTAAAATGGAAAATATAGAGAGAGATATTCAAACAACAAATTCCACCAGTATACTATATCCATTTAGACAAATCCTAAGTAATTGGCATACATGCGCAACTGTTAGTTAAGAGGTGATTTTGACCCAGTAACAAACAATTGTCATAGACATAGTTTAAGAAAACTTATGAAATTATGTTAGCATACTAAACTAATTATGTCTAAAGAGGCATTTTTCAGACTAATGCTTCAAATCCAGAGCCAGTCTTCTGATAAATGCTGGATCCTAAATCATATATATTACCATTGTTGCAGGACTTTAGGGAGTTTATTGTGGACGTTTATTCAAGGTTTTAGATACTTATACCAATGTCCATTTGGGTTGGTTGGCAGAATAGTAGATTTCCTATGCTGACCATCATATCATGCGTTAGTATGAGATGGTGTCAGTTGACAATGATCAGAAAGGAAGAAGCTCTAGTACCAGAGCTAAAAAAACTTCCTCTTTATCTCATATAGGGTTCAGCTAGTTCATTGGATCAGTTGTCTGCCAAAAGCTTCCTCTAAGCTCCTCAGTGAGTTAATTTGTCATCAGAGCTTCAACATCCATTGCAACCTCTCACCAAGGTTTGGATAGCTAAATTCTCCACAGAACTGTTCCTCTTGCCCAGTATCAGCTGATGAACGAAACTCAAAACCATGGTTCTCCCTGATTGCTCAACATCATAGGGAGATATGCATATGGAACAGAAGATAAAGTTTGATCATCAAATATGAATAAACATTGAACAGAACAAATGGAAATTGGATAGTGTTACAAATAACTATTCTTTAATTAAAGCACTTCAATCCACTAAACCTGACACTCACGTAAACAAAGGGCTCATTATGCTTGTAAGTCATAACCATACTGGTCTCGACAATGGTGTTTATTATGAACCAAATCAACCACAGTTGTTAATTCAGAGCATTGGCAGGCCCCATCACGCAGAAACAAATGGTGTGAGAAAGAAAATTGGAGATGCTGATAGGTATAATTCAAGAGCTTAGAATGCAGCTGCAGCCCATAAGCTGCTTCTCCATCTCCATGACATGAGTCAAGAGATAGTAAAATATCCTACTGCATGTTCAGAACCTTAGTTCAGAGATTCAGCCTAACCCACTCATGCTAAAGGTAACAAGTAATGGCAGTTAATTGGAACAAATTGCAAGCTAAAAATGTTTGAATTAGCTCGATGACTTATAAATGAGGAATTGTCATAATTTCATGATATTGAACTTATAGAACACCTCAACAAACATTCCTTGGAAAAATCTAACATATTTCCAAAAAGAAAAACTACAGTTAACCCTTAATAGCTAAAATAGGAACAGTTTATGCCAGTGTAAAAGAAATTAATTACTCAATTTAACAAATTCAGCAATTAACATACCTTATATACGTTAGGTGTGCCCTTAAACTGCTTCCAACTTGAGGTTTTCTGTCCAGGGAAAAAATACATTTTCAGTATGGAACCTTTGCCCAAGACAGACCCATTGCGTGACTTGACTATCGCATCCATCACTACATCACCATGCATAGACCCAAGCAGTGCTTTTGGTTCTTCCTAAATTCAAATGAGAAGAAAATTTTAATCAACTCGATATACATGTGCACAAGAATCATGCATTATCTAATTTAACTATTAGATGAAGTCTTTTACAGGGGTAGTGAGAAATCGTCCAGGGCGTAATCTTATGCTCCATTTCATGGTTTGGATCTCAGGCCTCTTGTGCAGCCATGTTTTGAACAAAGTTTTAGTTATTCCTTGCCCACAAAAACCATCAAAAGCTTCACTTCCAAGATATGCTGAGAAAGCAATTAATTTGAAGTACCGTTCCAAATACTCAGCGCTTCGATTTAAAGCAACCCTCTTTACTCTTGGCTCCACATGCTGTTGATTGATTACCTTTCTGTATTGAAGAACTGCTTGACGTATGTTCTGTAAAGCTGAACATCTGTCGATGATAGCATCCAAAGCTTCCCTACATTCAATCCCATTGTCAAAGAGTCTTGTTATCTTCCTTAGTAGAAGGATGTTATCAATGCCAAAATTGTGGTGTGGTTCACTTCCATCCATAGATTTTAGAAAAGTTGAAATTGGTGAACCATTTTCACCAATGGTTTCTTCACCACTAGAGCAATCAGCATCCAGTTGTTCATTGCAACTGTCATCCTTCTGCATCTTCATAGGTTTTCCATGATCAATCCGAAGCTTGACAAGACATGCAATCACAGTGCCTGTAGTTGTCCGGCCACGTCCCATCTGTTGGAAACATGATTATTAATTATGCAAAATAACACCATTAGGATTTGATTACTCATGAAAATGCAAGCAATTAAAGGAAAAATATACCTGGCAATTGAACACAAAAGAAGTGTCCTTAGGGGCTGAAGCAATATTTGATGCTATTCTGTCAAAATCTGAACTTTTAGGAGCTTTACCATCAGTAATAGGAACACGTGCATATCGAATTGGACCTTCAAATTCTAGACATTTGAAGACCTCTAATGGAGTTTGAATAGATTCAGCATCTATATGTTCCCACGCATCAAATATTTGTCCATCATCTGTCTCATGAATTACCATTATTGCACCTCCATAACATTCTGCCTCCCGAAGAATATCCTCCTTCAGTCGAGCTTCCATTCTCTCAACTCTCTCACAGTCAATTCCCTGACAAGACAACACTTTAGGTGCTTGTGGTAAAAAAAACCATCCTTTTCATGTCTGAATTGAGTTCATGATTTCAGGTCACAAAACCTCAAATATTTTAAATTAATCCCAAAATAAGTTCAGACAATTTGTGAATGTTGGATAGATGAGATTGTCGAGATGAATATAGGTGGCAATACTCTGATTATATTGTGTCCACCAATATTACAGATAACTGAGGTTGAGGTTCTGCAATCCTCCCAATCTAGTTAAGTTATATATTTACAATGCAAAAGTTACAAGATTAAAGTCAATATTCACCGTTTGATAATCATAATCAATTAAACTAGAAGCAATAAAATATTAGCATATAGTCTGATTCAATTAAACAAATTCCAAAATCCAAAGGACAAATAAGTCAGTGTAGTTGTGGAATAAGAGTGACGAAGGTGAAGAGGAGGCAATGTAAATACACTTGTCTATTCAACTACCTAGAAGCAATTCCTCAACTGAAACAAAATGCAATAGTAGGTGAGATCAAAAGGAGAAAAAAATATGCTTTCAAATAAAATCATTATGATCATAAAGCGTCTCAATTATTCAGGATTAGCTACATGAATCTTATCCTTCTTTAAGTTTCAGCTATATCACTATTAATATTCAAATATATTTAGTGTTTGGCAGGGTGATAGAATTAGGATTATTTTTTTAAACCGTTTTAATATCTCGTTTGGTATGATTGATTAAGGATAGGATTAATAATACCTCGTTTGGTATGAGTGATTAGGGATAGGATTAAGGCTGATTAGGAATAGGATTAATAATCCCTTGGTGTGAGGAGTGATTATTAATCATGCAACTTGTCCTATCCTAATCAACCGAATAAATCCTATCACCCCTACCAAACGGGCCCTTATAGGTTTAGACAATTTTATCATTGTCAGTCTAGGATTAACGCACCCTCAAACTTTTCCATCCAAACTTGTGATCAGCATCATAGGAAATAAAATGGGTTGAGGAAAAAAGCTCGAGAAATAGATTATAAATTGGCATTATAGGAAAAGCCAAATATAAAAATTGTATTAGATTTCATTGTCTAGGCTTAATACAACCTTAATCCTTTTTGGCCAGGACAAGTGATTAGCATCGGCAATTTTATTGATAAAAAATAAAATGGGATGAAGAAAAGACTGGAGAAATATGTAATAAATTGGAATTATAGGAAAAACTAAATATCAAATAGGTATAGGGATAATGCTTGCACTTCATTTTAAAGAATAGGGAAACACCTATTGAATTTATGGTCTTATCAGACATTTCTAGTATATCTTAGGTTAGATTCATATCCATAAACATTTCCATGCTATACTACAAAGACAGATAACTTTGAAGTGCATGAAATTGCAGCATATATGGAGCAACAAATTACCCTGTATTCGATGTTTTTGTATGTAGCATATAGAACAATAAATTACCGTGTATTCAAGCATGTTTTTGTATGGCCTTTCCACCTCACGCAACACAAAGGGTTTCCCATTTATATATATAACAGGTTCTTCTCTCATATTGTGCCAGAAAACAGAGTATCCACCATTACTTCTAATTTGCTGAATCACAGCTCGAATACCATCTATTGTTGGGTTTGCGACACCATAAACTGGAAACCCTGGAACTTGACGAAAATTAGGTGCACCATCCACTCTTTCATGCAAACTAAGATTCTGACATCCTGAGCAGAGGTCACTTTTCAAGACTGTTTGACTTCCCAGAACTTCTCCATTCCTCATAGCAGCAACCATACCAATTTCGTGAGGACAACCATCAGCAGATACAGCAATGTTAGTCAAAGAAGGCCTCGAATTTGAGTATCCAAGGGCACCCATTGGATCTCTCCTTAGCAATCTGCATAGAAAGTAACCATATCAGAATAGCCAATATGTAAAAAGATTTGAAATAACTCATTTCCACATTAACAAGTCAACATGGCTAGGCACGTTCAAGAATTCAATAGCTTTGCATGATGCAAGATGGCATGAAAACCATTAGAGGATAAGGTTGATGGGTATTTCTAAGCTTCTAACTTGCTCCTGACAATATCAAAAGAAAGTATAATATACTACAAGCAAAGAATTGGATGGAAAAACATAGGGAACATATAAATTATTATAGGTTGTTATATACTGTCACAGGTTCCATATATTCTTGTTAAGGCATTATCATTCTGTTGTCAAAAGGTTGCAGAAAATTTACTGTGAAAACGTTGGATAGAACTTGCATTTTGTAATAAAGATAAGTATATAAAATAAAAGTAATAAATAAACCTACTAACCATCATGACTTATGAATAGAATGCTGGATGACCTTCTTGGAACAAATTAACCAGAAATATCTATCAAACTTCAGGTTTTAGAAAGAAACTCATTCAGCCGCATGTGCATACGCTGTGCTTCATTACTGCCTCATGTAATGTCATTACGTAATAGATTTAATAAGCATAAATCTTGGCAATATAACTCATATGCAGTAACATTGATTTAGTCCTTAATCCCACTCATCCCACTTCCCAACTTAATATGGAAGTGTGAAGTAGTTGAATCAATGCTATAATTATATTTTACTTGAAGAATTAAAGAAGATAAAAATGAAAGAGATTCTTGATGCAAAAAATGATGTATGTAGAAATGGTTACATGATGTTGTAGAACATGTGAAGATCAAATCTAAATTGAGCTAACAAGGGGCTTAATTTGAACTCAATAGCAATGTAGATCTTGTTTGCATTAACATGGTAAAAAAGGTGGAATCCACCGCCCAGTTGTTTGCATTAACATGAACCATGCATATAACATTAATACATGCAAAATTTAGCTGATGCATGGATTGTTTAAAAATTTAAATGATTAAGTTCTTAAAGATTATTTAGATTATAATTTCCAAGAATGTAAATAATGATCAGGAAGTTTAAGTAATGAATCTATCAATTTATATCTGATAGATAACCTGCGAAGTATACTATAGAGTTCAGGCCTAGCTTTCATCCAATCAGAAAAACTCATTTGATCAGATGATATGGAATGAACAGCATCTCTCTGTGTGTGGATGAAAACAGCAAAGCAGATGAGAAAGTAGTAGCGCTCCAAATACTCGACAAAAAAAGAAAGTAATGCCTCCCGCTTCATTTCATCTGGCTGGCGAAAAATTTTATTCCGATAGGTAGCAATTGCTTCTCTTAGGTTCTGTTGAAAAAGTCAATCAATCAATTATTATTGTTAAAGATCTATACTCACATGATAATTCCTGACTCAATAACACCGAGTTCTAACACAGAAATGAGTTCCAAAGTAAAGCACCTAAATCTATATGAACAAGATAAACAATCTTCAATTATTAATCAAGTTATACCTGCATAGAATCACACATGTCAATGACTTTATCCACTTGTTTCTTGGCTTCTGCACCACCCTACAGCATTGAAGACAGACATCTCATAAGATTGATTCAGTGAGAGGACAAATCACATAAATAGACCAACTGAAGAAAGGTGCAATTTACCTCTAGAACACGAATTAGACTTCTAATTACAGTATATTCACCTCGTTTTGCATCTTCAGAGCTCTGGCCACGGTCAGTGACATCAGAACCAGAAGCAAAGATTTTTCCAATGGAAGTAGACCGTGAAATACCTATTGTTGAAAATCAGTTATTACACATATAAGCATAAAAACTTGAGATGAACAAACAAAGGATCAAATTCTTGAGTAGCGTAAATATTCAAAATTAACTAATAAAGAGAACAAACTGTGCACAGGTAAGAAGTACTAATTCATACTAGATAAAAGGAAGGACATCAATAACAACATGGAGAAACTTCAGCCTTCAGGAAAGCTTCTCAATTATCAAGATTAAAATATGATGAAGGTCGTTACAATTGACTGACAGGTTACAATCAAGTGAATTAATTTATTTCAAAAAGCAACAAAAAAGTTCACCTGATGCTCCAATTCGGTTAAGATATACCAAAGTGGCTATCACCATACCAGTCGTTGTTCGTCCTCGCCCCATCTGACAGTTGAAAAGTATTTCTGTATCTAAACTGACTTGAGACATACTATGTACCTGCATCACGTTGGAATTTCATATGTACATTCCAAATCCAAACTGACATGATTTATTTTCACAAATTTAATATCATAACATATTGACTGTTACGAAAAGAATGAAAAACACTAAAGTCTAGAGGTACTTTTCAATTCCAAAATTAAATTGAAATTAAAATATTTCTTTATTAAAAAAACATTTCATTATAGAATAATCATTGATACAAATTATTTGAAATCCAAATTCAAAGAGACACAGATAGAACACCAAATATCATAATGAAGTAAAGAGAAACATGTAGATGCATATGTTTTGACTCAAGGACTGAAAATGTTTCTTTATTTAAAAGGATTAAGGTAGACAAAAGAGATTGAAATTGCACTTCATGAAGAAGAGCTACAAGCACAACCAGAACTCAGCTGTATGAGAAAGATCAACAGATAGATCCGACACCAAGAAGGAAGATTCAGCAGAGAGACGCTTTTCAGACATAAAACTAATAACTATGGAATCCTGTTATGCAAGTAATGATCCCCTCCTTACAATCTAGAAGCAGCAGTTCTGCTTCTGAGAGGAAGACAACAGCAGAAGTTCTCCCAATTAGGGGAAGAAATTCCACATGGAGGATGACATTAGCAACAATGCATTTGGGAGATATCAGAAACAGCAAATGCGACCAGTAAATCTCCCATTCTGGGAACAGGACAGAGATGGAGGATGACATAAGTAGAAACATACCCTAGGTAGCCCTATCTACAAATATAGTCCGTGTGCACATTATTACCCCAGGTCCTCAACATATTGCCTAAAAAACATAAGGGAATATAAATGTAACATTCAATTATGCAGGATACAGATATTTAAAGCTTACACATTAATTTCAAATTACTGCATGCTAGCTATAGTAAGAGTTTACAGGATCCTTAGTGGGATCTTCTTTGGCCTAAACACCATACCATCCTATTTCCAATTGAACGAAACTCAAGATATGCCATACTTGAGAAGCAACAAAGAACACCTCCACTAACTAACTAACTAACTTATGCTTAATAACATGTACATAAAAGTAATTGTATGATTTACTCAAAATTTAATTGCTACATATATGCATAGTCTACATAAAAGACAAGCCTAAATAAAACCAAAGTAAATCTGTCAACCTTATTAGATAATATTAATTACTAACTGCTGCATTTGCAATCTTAGACAATCACGGTTTCATATATACATACAAGAGGTGAATACCAAGGTATCAACAAGAAAGTTAAGCGTGACCATGTAATCCTTCCTAATCTAGAGAAAAATCAAAATCTTCCGCATCTACTCATCTACAACCTAAGCTGAACATACATCCAACAAGATGTCAGAACAGATTATAATTAATTAGATGATAATATGAAACAAAACCATGTTCAAGTGTCTGATCGAATCGCTAGAATCAAAAGACAACAGAGTACTAAATTTGGTTGTTGGATGTTGAAGTTCAGAAGAAACTGATGGTGACATAATAGGCTTGTGATGTTTTATTATTGAAATAATCTCCATTGAGAGATTCAGAAACACTGCATATGTGCGCATTATACCTCAGTACGGTTGTGTAGTGAAGCTTCAGAATAACCACAGAATAGATAATCAATTTTACAAGTTTACAGGTGTAGATACACAATCTTGGGGTGCCAAAATATTTTAAGTGTTACCAATGACAGAGTATCTCTAGGCAAAAGATAATTTTATCAGTGGCCTACTGGCCTTTATAACTTTATTGAGCCAAGAAAATAGAAAATGGTAGCCGCTCAAAGAGACATTATCGTAGGCTCCGAACAAGGATTAAAATCTCAACCTAATTCCAAGTCCATGCTGATATTGGGGCTAAAGCGTGTCAAGATATTTTAAGTTTTACCAATGACAGGGTATCTGAAGGCAAAAGGTAGGATAATCAGCGGTTTTAATAGAGCCAAGAAAATAGAAAATGGTAGCTGATCAAAGAGACATCACAGTAGATTCTGAACATGGATTAAAATCTCAACCTAATTCCGCATCCATGTCGATGTTGGGCAGAACCCTGACAGTCAAAGGCTTTTTCTCCTCCTCTAGGCAAAAGGTAGGATATTCAGTGACTTTCATTGAGCAAAGAAAATAGAAAATGGTATCAAAGAGACATCATAGTTATTCTGAATATGGACAAACTCCTCCTCCTCCTCCTCTTTAGAACGACTAACACCGACTTCGAAATGACGTAAAACTGTCTCATTTTGGTTAGGGACCGAAACCCTGTCTTGGAACAAGATTTTAAACCTTGATTCGTAAAAATATAAATATTCATTAAAATCATTAATAAGACAACATTGTGCTTGGGAAATAAAGCTTGATCATGAATAGTCCAAGCAATAGCAGCAGTAGAATATGCCCACAGTGAGAATAGGTAATGACATGCAATAAGAAGTTGGTAACTTCCAATATACTTCCAATTTGCTGAAATAGTAACTAACCAAATCATCAAAATCTCCTTCTTTGGGGGACTTTTCATCCGTAATAGGAATACGCTCATAATCAACAAGATATCCTTCTTTTTGTAGCTCCTCATAAACCTAAAAGAATATTCAGCATCTAAGAAATTTAGAACATTAAGGATTGGATCATGTATGACCCCACGTCAAATATCAAATTTGGTACCTCCAGAGGTGTTTTAATAGAGTCAGGCATCACCAGCTCCCATTGGTCCACCATCTGACCATCTGGAAGTTCATCAGTTACAAGGATCTTATCCCCATACCTGATTATCATATATCCAACAAGGAAAAAAAAAATACTCATGTAATCACTGTCACAAGGCAATTGAATGTTGCATATTTAAGTATTTAAGTGCATACCTAGCAGCTTCCACCAAAATGTCTTCTTTGAGCCGAAATTCCATTTGCTCAAGTCTCACCCTGTTGATTCCCTGGAATTTCATGAAAACTGATTTGAAGACAATACAAACAGGAAACTGAACTTCACTGATACGTTTAGAAAATCATGATCTCATCTAGAATAGCACTTTATTTAGCAATTATCTTCTTGTTAGTACTTCCAAAAAAATAGGCAACATAAATAAAGTTCTCTTTTCTTGGCTGGTTTCCAATTTCTAAAAAGACCTCTAGCAATCAATCTCTAATTTGAACAAAATTAGAGCAAAAGAAGAAGGGATAGGGAGCATGTCATAAAACAATGGTTCCATCAGGGTATATACCATGCTCAGGTGGCTTGAAGTAGTATGACATTTTAGACAACATTTCAGAAGAAACGTTGTTAGAAGATCAGTGCAGAGGATTCATCAGATAATTATAATTCATGTTCAAAGTGATAACTCCATTATAATCAAAAAGCATCTTATATACCAATGAAGGTGGTCCCTCAAGAAAACTTGCTATAATTGTTATTATATAGTAATGACAAAAAAAGATT
Organism: Kaempferia rotunda; assembly: GCA_037177415.1. Lineage (NCBI taxonomy): Eukaryota > Viridiplantae > Streptophyta > Magnoliopsida > Zingiberales > Zingiberaceae > Kaempferia > Kaempferia rotunda. The sequence goes on along the minus strand of JBAMIB010000109.1, from coordinate 6,345,941 downwards.
GATCTAAATATCAAAGTTCACTTCACAATGCATTTTTAATTACAAACCGTGTACTCAAGATTGGAGAAAGGGTTCTCAACATCTCGTAGAACAAAGGGACGTTTATTGACGTATATCACCTGGTTAAACAAGTGAAGATCATTAAGAAAATGAGACCTACATTGAGAAAAATTTACAGTAAATTCTCTTCATATTTCACCCTTATTCACTTAAATGATCAGATGATCTTACAGGCTCTTCTCGGAGGTTGTGCCAAAGTACTCTTTTTTGCTTAGTTTGCTTTTTTGCCCCAATATGATCAAGCACATTCCGTATCCCACCTATTGTAGGTATTGCAACTCCATGCACATGCAAGGAGCCAGCCTAAAAAAGTAACAATCACTTAATCAGAATAAAAGAGTACCAGAAAAGGCATACATGTGCAGAATCTGAAAAGCATAATGATGCAGAAGATATTTGACCATGTGCGAGATTTAGTAACAAACTCCATCAGTACAACTAGGCATACAACAACAAAAAATGTGTACATAGAGAAGCACTACAATGCATTATACATTGATTGTCAGCATTCAACATATCTAAATTTAGACTAGAAACCCGATATAGATAGAAAAGTCATTCTCTTTTTAAACTCTTTGTGACCATGGAAGATATTTTGAAGATTATATAGCACCATCTAACTGAGATATTCTCTAATTAGCCAAGTAAATTAATATTTATTTTGATTCAAATTACTACAATAGAAGGAAGCTGTTTAGCCATATGTATAATTTCCATAAACTTGATGTCTTCGAAGCTTGGAACCAAAGTTATTTGTTTTCTTAATCTAGTTGATTCTCCAACGAGAAGTTAAAACAAAAACATTGTACAAGTTTCTTTGTAGACATATTAATAGGAACATTTTTGTTGCACAAACAGGGGTCAATGTTTATTAACCATTATAGCCAATTGCCCGCATTTGAAACATGATAAAACTTGATAAGTTAACAAGGGCATGACAGTCATCTGTAATCTCCACCTTAACGTTAAGTTGGGTACTACTGACAAGAAGTCTGAAATTATTATTTGAAGATTCTTATTTTTGTCAATAGCGGTTATATGAGAAAAGAATTAAACGTGAAAAGTGACAAGATATCAGTCTGTCCTCACGTTGTGTAAGATTTAACAAGTTCCTTAGTCAAGTAACTAATGCAATTTTAATTGTTACCGCTTTATTTAGCTAACAAGGTTAGACATTTAGACAAAAGGAATAAATATGAAGTCATAATAAGCTGCAAGTTGTTGTGATTGTCAACACAAACATGTTTATAGTTATTTAAGGAAAACATGTTCAAATAGTTGATAGACAGTGGAAAAGTAATTGGAATTCAAGAAAACAGCATATAGGGAATGACGAGCACAGAACAGCATAGACGGCCTCGTGATTAAACATCAAAGTACCCCACCAATCTTGACAAAGTTAATATTGCGGATATAACCAACAAAGAGCTTGATTTTTCTATCGAAAACAAAAAAGTTAAGTATAGACATCTTTGTTGCGAATGATGAACACTAGTCAGCCAGACAGTTAACCGCCCATGACAATCCGTTGGGGCTCTACCGCCAACCTCTCATGACTCTATTGCTGCATTAGGCATCATGATTTGGATGTAGATGAAGAGATAAACATGAAAAAGAGCGAAGCGAGGCGGTCAATTGTAAACACACCTGCAGTCCAGGCAATCAGAGAAGAAAGAGCGAAGCCGACGTGAAGGGGACGCAGTTAAGAATAGCGAGGAGCAAGAGCAAAGATGAAGCAACCGACCTGGCGATAATTTGGGGCCCCATCTATCTGGGGTTTCAAGCTCCTGTTCTGGCATCCGGGGAAGTGGTCGCTCTTGAGGATGGTCTTCTTCCCGAGGACAGAACCCCCGCGGTAGTTCATAACCTGCTCCGAGGAAGCCGGCATCGTCGCAACTCTCGATCGCTTCCTCGATCGCTGTCTAGAACGCCGAGACGGCTTCGAGCACAGCGGGAAAGGAAGGAGGCAGCGAGAAGGAAAAGAAGGAGGAGGAGGAGAAAGAGGGGAAGAAAGAATTAGGGCAAAAGGAACGATGGCCGAATAGAGGAGGGCAGCCGTTGGCGCTCTCCTTTACATATATTGCTCGTGGAGGGCGTTGGACGCAGGCGGATCACGTAGTGTGTATTAAAAATGCGCTGCCTATAAACAGCAAGGAGGGGGCAGCCGCAGAGACCAGAAGTGCGGAGGCGACGAAGGTCCTTCCCGTATGGGCGAGCGCGGGGAGTAGATACCCGACCATAGGTAAGGCATATTCCAACCTCTGGCTGGGCTGGCGCAGCTGCTTAGTGGAGTATTAACTAATTAATTTTTTATTCGAAAATAAATTAGACTTTTGAAAAAATAATAATAATAATAATTTAATTCAATTATCTGATAATATTTATTATTTAGCAAATTAGCTTTTTCATACTTTAGAACGCCAGACAGTGGCAAATTTTGGTGACAAAAGATGGTTCGTTTGTCCCCAGTGTCTTCGTCAATTCGTTTCAGAACTAACACGAAGGAGGTAAATCACGGAGGCTATTAGTCCGAAGAAAATAGACACCTAATTTTACTAGAATTTGACCCTAAAATTTTATTGAGGGTAACACTTGACTATTAATCATCAGTCTATTCCATGACCAGTGACAAATATCGCTTTTATTACACGTTGCCGACGATCGACGTAAGCTAATTTTATTTGACAGCAGCAGAGGAAGGAAAGCAACAGGGAACTAGTCACTTGTCACTCACCGACTCACGCCCCTAAAGGAATTTTTTTTCCCTTTTGTTGTCCACACGTTTTAAAGGCGTTTTAAAGAGTTGCTGGGCGTGCTATAATTTCTTAACTACTGTCGTAATCTCTTCACAATAATAATAATAATAATAATTATTATTATTATTATTATTATTATTATAATTATTGTTATTATTATTAAATGTTAAAAGAAGAATAGTCTATTGGATGCATCGTCAGATTGGATCGTGTCTGGATTCGAATCCGTTGGAACAAATGTTAGAATAAGTTAAGACCTGGAATGGTGAATGGTGATCTCATGTCGAAATGCTGGCAGCAAATGCGATTGTTTGTTCACGGGCGATGATGAATGATGATGGATGGCACAGCACACTGGTGGGGAATGGTCAATTTAATTAAGATTTAAGACACATGGGACGACTTTTTTTTAATTTAATTGTCTGTGTGTTTGAAAACGTGCAGGTGCCATGTGCCACTGCGTTTAAATAAAAATACGTAGCACGGAGATACGAAAACACATGATTATCTTCGAAATATAAATATATATATACACCTCACGCGGTCTGAACTGTCAGCCGTT
>JBAMIB010000109.1:6221250-6235782 GCA_037177415.1 Kaempferia rotunda | reverse complement strand
TTGCTTGTTTGATTGGTTATTGAGTTTGATAGTTCAAACTTATTTATTTATTTATTTATTTTATTTTCTTATTTTTTAGAATGTTGATAAGAGTTTTATTAATGAACATGCTTCGTAAAACGTTGTTTATGAATGTTGTTCACGAACATTAACAAGTTGAACACACGTGTTCAAGCTTGTTTGTTTAGTTTAATGAGTTGTTCAAGCTTGCTTATTTAATTGATCTTGTGTATATTGAACAAACATAAACAAACTCTTACCAAGCCGAACACCAAGTTTATTCACGAACGTTCAGTTCATTTACAACCCTACCAATAAGGGATTTTAGCCTGTACGTCAGGTGACGTATGACATTACTCAAGTGATTCACTTTTTAATTGATTTATCGTATTTATACCCTTGATGATGTTTATATCTGTTGATTCTAACATGATTTGTGATATTTATCCATTTGATATTATATTGTTGATGACCTGTATATCTATTGATTAAATAATAAGAGAATTCATCTTAATTGACAATAACAAATGATGATAATTTGTAATTCTAAATGTTAGATGATTATAGATATACACTTATGTATCAATTGAGAACTTAAAGAACTTGAAGTTGTAAAAATAAAAGATTATGATCTACTCTATTTTTGTTACCCCTTAAATAAGATTAAATTGAGCATCTTCTTTAATTACCCACTTAGCAATTTGTGTTTACTGTCTACTTCCCTAGACCTCCAATTTTGTAGTCACAAGCACACTTTTAATATTATAGTTTGTTTCAGTTTTACATAGAGTTAGAGATCTTGACATTTTCCTAGTTTAGTTTGATTTTGGTTTTGTTATAGTTACATTTGGTTTCATCTACTGTTTTATCTGTACATATAAAGAATATGTTATAGACAAATAAATTTGAGGAATTTCATAGTCGGATTGATTACGATTTTGATCCCAACTTACTCTTGTGGCTTGTTAAAATAAAGTACTCTTTTATTCTTTCACATATCATACATCCATTACACAAGAGATATATTTATATACAAACTAGGAATCCTTTCTAAGGAAAGAATACAAATAAGGAAAAGTCTAACTAAGGAATATTAATTAGGTTGATTGACAACTACCTAATTAACAAGATATATTAACTAATATATATAGATAAATATATATTAACTAATATATATACAGAAAATATGGCCATGCAGGTACATTTTTTGCTCCGCCAATGTATATGTGGAAAATTTTTTTCTTTTCTTTTTCTGACTTTACTTCTGCTGGTGCAATCATGCCCCCAAGTATGTGGTTTGCACATATAGTTTCAATGTCAGGATAAAATTTACGTTAAGAGATGTTGTGATATGTACATGTGCAAAAAACCTGAGAAGTATTGCAAAGGTTTTATCAATCAACCGTTGTGTTATTCCTCTCTTTGCGTAGTTTCCTAATGTTCCTCACCACAACATAGAGCAATAATAGAAATCTAAGTAGATCGATGAGGACTGAATACTTGGTACGAGGAAACACAAATAGGTCAAGGATTGGGTACTTGGCATGTGGAAACTCAAGAAGGTCAGAAGCTAGATTCTTGGTAGCATTAAGTCCCAATAGCTCAAAGAGAGCACATGGGCAGAATTAAAAGTTCCCGGAGGCGACAAAGTCTCTAGACATGAAAGATCCAAAAGCTATGAAGTTTTTTGGCATAAGGAAGTCTTAGAGGCATGGAGAACCTCTTGGCACGAAAGTAAAATCTTGGGAGGAGAGTTGAGTGTGTTAATTTGGGAAATAGGTGAGACTAGACTAAGGAGGAGACTCAACATTAGAAGTGATCAGCATCAGCGAATAGGAAGCTGAAAGAGTCTTTCAGTAGAGTCGTACATGATTCGACTTAGCAATCAACTTCGGGCTAAAGAAAAATGAGTAGAACAAAATATTTTTGTTCAAGTGTCAATCGACTAGGAAGTTTTAGTTAGTCAACTTATACTTTGGTAAGTCACTTGCCAAACCATGTACAGGATGAGTTATTCTATTCAAGGGTATCAATTGACCAAGCAGTCAAAGATGTTGATGTTAGTCAACTCATGCCTTTGGTCAACTTAGGGTTAGCTGACTAGCCAATCAATTGAACTCATGTCAATTGGTTGATTCATAACAAATAAAGTTATTGGTTTGATAATAGCTACATGCAATGGTCAGATACCTACCTTAGCTACTGACTACTATTCAAGCAATTGATTAATGAGCTAAACGTGTCGACTAAAGTATCCATTACAATGCATAAGCTGATAAGTTCAAGTTAACAGTTGATTGATTAAGGCTTCAACTAGCTAGTGTGGCCTGGAAAAACAAAACAGAAGCAAAAAATGGAGCTAAGGGTTTGAGCTATAAATAAGAGGCTAAAGGGACTCAGAATGTTTTCTGAAATTGCTTTAACTTGTGATCCCAAAGCTTAGCACTCTCACTCTTCAAGTGTTATATTTCTTTCTTCTTCCTCATGCTCAATTCTAAATTCTTGTAACAAGATGTGTAAGAGGGTTTCTCAACCTCCAAATACCTGCCAAGGAGAAAATTTAGTGGAATTCCAGGGGATGATCCACCGACTGTCATAGGCCATGGAGTAGGAGCAAAAATTTTGCAACGGTTTGTGATTGTTTGTTTTTTCTTTGAATTGTTTTGTTCTCTCCACTACACTAACTCCTTGTAGAGACGAGATTGATTCGAAGTGAATGGTCATCCACCACCACCCCCTCTAGCCCCTCTAGCCTCTCGCTGTCCAGCAGCTTCTGCCAATGTTTTGATTGCCAATACTTATCGTTAATAAGAAGCCTTGGAAAAATTCTCTATTGGTCCTTTTGTCTCTTTCCTCTATTATATACCTAAATTCCCTTTAAATCTCTTACCATTTTTAGTACACTAACCAAATTTTTAAAGTGTTTCTGGAACATTCTCTTAGTGTCTCACTCTTCAATCAGAATTCAGCAAGTGACTAGAATTCAAGGAGCGGGAAGGCGATTAGCCATAACTATTGATGAGAAAAAGAATATTCAAATTTATATTTCAACTTCAAATTGTTTAGTAAATATTTTAGCTTGATTTTTCATCTTTTAATTTGAGAGTCAATTAACGGGATAATTTTACTCTCCAATTTGCATTTTTTTGTTTCCTAGTTTTTGGTAAACCCTTTCAATTGAGAAATGCACATGGATGATTTGATACACTTTGGAAAGAATAAGACCATTGCTCTTGTTTTGGATGAATTCACTAATCCTCATTAAAGCAACATATTAACTGAATTGTATTACAATATTGCATGTGTCAGACAACTACGGCAACTAGTCAAGACATAGGTCTATACATGCCACTACCAATTCCCTATAAGCCTTAAAAAGATATTATGTACTATGTACTTTGTTTTAGGGCTACTCCAAATAACCAAAGCCATAAAACTCTATTTTAGTGGCGATAGATACATTCTCAAATTTTAGAGTGTGTAGGTTTGCCTAGTCATTCTGATGGATTAATTAGATTAGGTGGACAAGTGTTTCAACCTTGAGGGGAAGTTCAAAATATTTATTTATGCAATTAGGTAGAATGCATTATGATATAAGATATGTAGCTAAGTAGAAGTTAGTTACCAAGAAAGCTCATGTCTTGAAAGCCAAAACATTAATTTTTAAATTATTACTCTTCATCATTGATCAACTAAATATTTCTTTTTGGTTGACCAAACCATGATAGCTATCCATCTCCAACAATTACCATTGTTGGTTGACAAAATATTTCTATTTGGTGTTCTAAACTATAATAGCCAACAATTGTCATTGGTCAATCAAATATTTCTCTATGGTCAACCAAACTACGTCATCCATTTCAAATGATCATTATTTACCATTGCTCGGCCAAACATTTTCCTTTGGTTGATCAAACTATAATACTTAACAATTTCCAAGTGATTATTATTAATCATTGGTCAACTAAAATTTTTTATTTGGTTGACCAAACTATATAAATAAGGAGCAAATGATCGTTGTATAATAGTTATCCATTTATTAAATCTTCACCTAAACAAGCAAAGAATTTTTTATCCACTAAAATTTGTGGATAAGCTCAAATTTAAATTGTAACTATTGTAAATCATCTATAAATAGTCACTAGAGGATCCTTGCTAATCATTGTAAAGATAGAGCATTCATATTTAATCTAGAGATCAATATCCTCTTAGGTTAAATCTAAGAACTATGAGATCATTGTACTCAAACATTTGCAAAAAGTACTCTTGTTCAACCAATTTTTATAGTAAGATTTTTCCTAGAGAGAAAATGTCGCATCAAAGCAATATGAGCCATAGAGTAGGAGGGACCTTCGAACAACTTGAAAAGCCATTAATAGCATTGTTTTCTTTTGTTTTCTCATAGCATATACTTTAGTTTTCTTGTTGCAATTGCTTTAGTTTTTTCTTGTTGCAATTTCCTTTGCTTTCTTGTTGTAATTACTTTAGATTTATCATTATAATTTAATTATAAGTTTATTGTTGCAAGTCCTTTCTTTCTACAAGTTATTCTTTTACTATGCCTAATTGTATCACAATTCGTGCATGCGCTATTTAACATTTGGTTGGAATTAGTATTTTTTGCAAGATTTTAGTGAATTGTCTAATTCATTCTGCAGCGGCATTCACAACACGCAACAAATTAAACCTAATAAAATCATCAATTGAAGCATGCAGATTTTATGTCGACATAATATTCATTAAATGAATTCTAAAAATTACAAATTAAAGATTCATTATAAGATTGATCAAAATATAATGTCAATATATATATACACACACTACATAACAATGATTAATATATAAATAATATCCAAAAACAAAATAGTCATTTGCAAAAGAATATATATAGAATAATCTTTAGACCTAAATTTCCTTTAAGGCAGTAGATATATTTCCTTCTCATTATTCTATTTTCTAAAATTAAATAAAATTACAATGTAAATTGTCAAACATCTTTTATTTTCTAAAATTAAATAAAATTACAATGTAAATTATCAAACATCTTTTCTTATCGAATTTTACATTATAAATTATTTTTTTAATTTTAAACGACTAATTAAGTTGAACCAGACCTACATCTTAGGTTGGGTCAAGGTTAGGTAGAATCCATCAAATAGACATGGTCATTAAGGTTATGAGGGTGCAAACCAAGCTCCACCTGAATTCGTTTACATTTGGGATAATCTGATTTAGCCTTGTTAGGTTAGATTAGTGGAAATTCTAGGAGATTGGGAGTTATATATATACTTCCTCTCTTTCTACATATCCTCACCTTTTCTTAACCCTTCTCTTCTCTTACAATGCCACCAATTTCATGTCTTCTTTGTGTGTCCCCCAACTCCACCCACAACTGTTATTAGACTATTCCTCTCCTTCAATAGCTCTCCCTCTCTCAATCTCTCTCGTAGTCTCTCCTCCTCTTCCTTTTGTTTTGTCTCTGTCGCTATCGCTCAAAGCCAAGGTGAAATGTCACTTAGGGCTAGGGAAAGCCACTATGGCCTCCTCTCATTTCCTTTCTCCCTCTTCCTTTCTCGTTCCTTATGCCCAAGGCCGCACACATTCTGGTTCACTATGTTGGCCTCCTGCACCCAATGCGTGAATGCGTTGATATCGCCCCCAAGGCATAGCCGATCCGATAACCATGTGGTAGATTTGCAACATCAATGCATTGATATCACTGTCGCCCGTATCTCTTGACCTCTCCTCTCTCTTTTTGAAAATTCCTTTCCCTACATCACCCTCTCCACACAAGGACTTTGATGGGCAATCAATTTCCCCTCGTTAGCACCATGATGTGCATGGTTCCCTCCTACCTCATCATTGTAGCCGGAGTTTGGATTTAATATTTGGGTTGTATTGCGGTAATTCTATCAAAATTTGACCACATTGAGTTATTTAACAATTCCTAGATGTTGTCATTATCGTATTTAGTTATCATAAGCTTTCTAAGTTGTTTAGAGACTTGTATCGTATTTAATAAAATTTGATCATTTTATTTTGATTTTGTATTGCCATAAGGCATATGTTTATGCAGCCACATATGAAATGCTTTTTAGAACAAGAAAAATAGGATACAAATTCGAGACTATTGAAGAAATTACAAATTTCTAAGGCAACAAAATCTTCAAAGCAAGATAACAAGAAAACACCAAGAAAAAAAATATAATCAACCAGGAAGCAAGCATATTATGGTTTTCATGGAAATTGACTCTAGCAGGAAACTTAGATACAACAACAACCAAGCATTATCCCACTAGATGGAGTCGTCGGCTATATGGAGACCAAGCAGGAATCTTAGATAAAGGAAAATATTTCTTTTTTTCAGGTTTTGTACTAGTGTGTACACAGTCATTCCACAGAGATGGCATGACCAGTCATGTTGAGATTTCCCTTTATAAAACATACAAAGTTGGGTTTAATGATTATAATATTTGCAAATATTTATCCCATATCATAGGAATTTTATACTTCTTCTCTTCCTAAAAATTCAATGCATTCGGGCGGAAAGATGCATCTGGACCATAACAATTAGTTGATATGATTCTTTACATTAATAAATTAAGTGAATAATGGGGAACCTTTTCTAAGTTTAAGGGATAATGCAGAGAAAAAAATTTCTACATGAGATATCTACCATATCTTCGCCCAGTAGTTTATAATTGTTAGTCAATATATTCTAAATTATGACACTATGGACCTGTAGTAATCATGACTAAAGATTTCAAATAACATGATAGCTTTGCAAAGTTAAACATACAAAAATAAATATCAATTTTAAATTAGTGAAGACAAAATGCATAGAGATTGTCAATCTGTTAATGACAATGCAACTTTCCTTCATTCTTGTTGAAAAAATCCAAAACAAATGTAAAAAAAAAAATCTTTAAATTCCCAAACCCCATTGACCTCCCACAGGCTGGCACAATTGGTATTTGCACGTAGTGTTGTTGTAATAGGTCATGGGATCGATTTCCAACGTGTGATATGCATCGCGAGTCACCTAACCCCATGCAAAGAGTGCTAGGTGAAGCCCCCATGATTTACCTCCCTTCCAAATAGCATGGGGCAGTCCTGGAGGAGCCCCGGGGTGAGGGTTATCACCTTTTTCTACAATAGATTTTGATGTGATGACCCATCAACTAAGTATATATGTATCTCAATTCTCAGCAACTTACAAATTCAACAAGCTCTCAGAACAGAATTTGATCGAGAGCAATATCCATGTTTGATCTTGTTCCTTCCCCTAATTCAACAAATTCACTACCCAAAAGTAAGATTAAATGCCCTTGATATGAATTATGTTGGACAATAAACCTAATGTGCATATGTCAACTTTATGCAAGTAATTGAGTGGAATATATTTTCAATTAGCAGCTGCTCCCTGTAAAAAATGATTTGTACATTCTTATATTCATCCCTAAGGCCCAAGACACATATCAACATCATTTTTAAGCCCCCTCACTGTGAAATAAAAGTTGTCATCCATATTTAGTACAACAAAGATCCCATTTTCACAAGCCAAAAATAGATAATTTTTTATCTTCATAAACCAAATTGCTCTTTGCAAATCCTTTTATTTTTTAAAGTTTGTAAATAGTCCAACGCCAACCTAACTTTAAGGACCTCCTCACCTAAGGCATCAAGATCGCTTGAGATGGTTCAGTTCCCACTTTCTCTTAGCAGTCTAAGTAACTTTAACAGGCATTTATGCACGTTATGAGATAACCTGATTAGAAATTAGAGTTTTCTACCAAAGTTCAGCAAATTCATCCTTCCTTAATTCGAGCCCTTAAATCCAAAGAAGAAGAAAAAAATGCCACGCTATGGTACAATTTAAGGACTAGCTTGAAGCCCATGAATCTGAACCAAAACAGAGACAAAAGCTCCGGCATCCAGGATCAAGCAAACTCAAACAAGCAATGCAGACAAAAGGTCAGTCTCATCTTGAGATTCCAAGCATGTTCGCTGATACAACCAAACAAAGAAATGGAGAAATCCAAGATCGAAGGTCGATGAACTGGATACCTTATTGATGTCTCGATCAGGGTTGGAGAAGCCAAGGAGATCTGCCATTCCATGAGAATGCCGCAACCGCCGGAATCGATCCTCTCGCGCTTCCGGGCATCATCCATAGCAGATCCTTTCCGGGACTCTCATCGATCTCAGGGCCAGGAGGAGATGGAGAGCTCTCCCCGAACCCTAGAACTCTCTTCCCGGATCGAGCTCGAGATTGAAACCGTGGAGTCCACAAAAGGGGCTTAAAACGAATGAGACAGCGGGTGAGTGTCACCGTCGCGCCGGATATCGTCGGCAGTCGGCGCAGGAGTTGAAGAAGGAAGGGCGGAGGTGATCGGAGGAGGAAATCTGGAGGAAGAGGGGAACGATAAAAGTGAGAGTCAAAGGAGTCGACATTTATACCACATGCGGAGGGGGAGTTAAAAAAAAAGGAAAAAGGAAAAACCCAGAGGAGAATAGAGTCCAAGGTGAGAGGCTTGCGGAGTGGGCGGAGACTGGGGAGGTGGTCAGCACCATGGACGTGGTCCTTAGCAAAATATGCGTTGACGGGGACGGTAAAAGTATAATAATAAAATCCGAATTTCTTTTTGTTAAATAAAATATAGAGAATGATAATAGTATAATATAATAAAATATAATGCTTTATTGAATCAGATATTCAATATTTATAAATATATAAATCATATACTTATGGCACTTTTAAATTTATAAAATCACATAACTGATAACTCTTTTCAAAAATATCTCTTTATTTGTTCGTACTAATGTGAAGTGTTTGTCCACAGCTAAAAATTATTTATAGTTGTACAGATCTAAAAATTATAAATTGCAACATAGTGAAGATTAGAGGAGTCTCATTGTATTATTTATTGAATGAATATTATAAATCAAAGAGCACTTGTGGGTATATCCCACGAACTCATGGATTTGAACCTATTTAAAATTTTAGTCTTATGTAATTTTATCACAAAGTATAGACTTAGTGTTGTCATATTTACTCAAAAGTAATATTTATGTATTTTTGGAACTCTTATGACTAAACATATTCAATTTTTTAATCAGAATCATATATAAATTAATGGTGAATTTTGACCAAAATTTACTAATGAACTTAAACTTCCCATATTTAATTCAAACCAAGAATAATGTGTTCTCTTAACTCTTCTCTTGTTTCCGTGCTCTTCTTCAATTTTGATTTCACATTTTATTAGTCTACTTTGAACTTTTGAAGAAAAAATTAACCTTTTTCAGAGAAGACAAAAAATAGTTATATAATCCTATAAAACACAACTTATTTTTTTAGATTTTAAATGTGTTTTAGTGACTCAAGAGTATGCTACATTAGCATGGATAATCGGAGAGGTATTTTAAAAAAAAAACATAATTTAGTAAATTTAAAAGTATATGGTGTGCAATTTAGATTTTTGTAAAAATGGAATACATGATTAAAAATATCAAACAAAATATGATGATATGATGACATAATAAAATTTATTTATAAAAAATAAAAAAAAATCTTATTATTGTTTTTGTTATATATATATATATAAACTATACCTTTCATATTTTCCATCTTGAAAATATCGTTATTGTAATGTGGAGTAGCTATAGTTTATCTGCTACTGTTAGTAGATACAAACATACATACTACAAATTGTTAAAGTAAATGGATTCAATTTTTTCCTTCAACTTGTTAAAATTGTTGCACAATCTTATTATTATCAACTTAGTTAATATTATTCAAACTTGATGAAATTTGCTTCAACTTAATTAAAATCGTTTTAATTTTGTTAAAGCAATTATGATCGTAGTTTCTACAACTTAGAGCAAATTATAGTAGTATGATCAAAACAAAATTGTTCTGACTTAATTAAAACTAGTCATTGCGCACATGCGTTGCATGTGCAATATAATACATGAATACGATAAATTAGATTTAGTAAGAATGTAGCGAGCCCATATAACAGATCCTTGGTCATAAAAAAATTAATTTAATTTTTTATATCAGATATTAAACTGATAAGATCAAATACTATACTTAATCTTGGGCAAAGATCGAAAAAGGTGTGTTTTTTAATGTCACCGACCTAGGGTATTTATAGAAGCTTCTCTACTTGTAATGTTGTTAATTCTAAGATGTGAGAGACTAAAGAGACCATGGTAGTGCAATACCTATTAATGAAAAATATTTCCAATAATACGCCGCACCTGAGTCTCGAACTCTAGATTCTGAATTGTAATGAAAATTTTTTTTAATAATACGCTGCAGATGAGTCTCGAACTCTATATCCATAATTGATTAATTAGAAAAATTTTCAATAATACCCACAGCTGAGGGATATTAACGTAATTTCATCGTAGGCTTCACCAAATTAATTGAAAATTAGTTAGTATTGGGGTCAGATTCTTAATAATATAGTAAGATTAATACAAATGAAATAATGCTATATAAAAATATTTTTTTTATCAATGACTATAAATTTTCAAACTTCTTTAAAATCACTCTAATTTTTTTAAAATTATTAGTTATTTTGATAAAATTTAAATAATTTTAATTTAGTTGATAATTTTTTTTTAATATAATAGTGATTTATTTATTATAATTTATATTAAATTAAGATAATTTTATTTTATGAATTAGTTATACTCATAGTTATTATAATAATATTAGAATAAGGTTATTTTTAGACCTAAAATATTATAGGTATTGTTTTGATATTTTAAAAGGAATGTCTTTTGAAGAAAATGATAATAAAGGAGGTTATGTTTTATCTTTCCTAGTTTTCTGCCGAAATATTCGGTGACATATTAGAATTAGAGGTAGGACGAGCTCCCAACTAGAGTTTAAATTTCTCCAGGGCACATTACATTTGTAGTTTAAATTTCACATAAGGCTCATTACACTTAAAAATTATGATGTTGGGTCGTTATCTGTGTTATATTTGAGGTATCCAAGACAATCAACTTAGATATTATATTATTTATTGAATAAATAAATTTAGTATTTGAGTGTACATTCTCTATTTATATGATATTAATCTTAAACTCAATTTATAAAGTTCACATTACAATGTATATCATCAGAGAAATTGTGATTAGATCACAATTAATAAGTATTTCTCCATGCGTAACTATATACGTATTGAAATAGTTCATAGTTGATGAATTAATGAGATTAAACTTCATCAATTATTCTATAAGACTGGCATATGTTATGCTCCTTAGTTTATCCAAGTAATTGGTCCTTAGTGACTGAAAATGTTGAGATGTTGAGAGTTAATGTATGGATGTTGGCTAAGGATAACTAGTTCATTAGATATGACTTGCTATAAGACTTCATGTAGTTCTCTACATTTCAATGAATATCTCATTGTAACTCTAATGCAAATTTTTTAAAACTTAATATATTCAAGTTATCTTAGTTATAGAGACTTATACTTTGACATTTTAGCAAACATCTCCTAAGAAGTGTAAATCTAGGATGATTGAGTATAAGTCAATATGTCTGAAAGTGTTTGAATAATCCATAGAGAATTTACCACACCTTTAGTAAAGGAGATATATACCCTGAGGCCTCTTATCAGGATTATTACACGTAAATCTTTGGCCAAAGCATGACATATCAAGAGGATGGTCTTCTTGAACACAGTGTTTGAGTACTTTGAATCCATAGAATAAGGAACTATTACTCGTGTTAGGTGTCACATAGTCAGCATAGTAGGGACAAATATATATACCATGTCTTGAATCAAGTGGGTACAAGATATGTAAAAGGAACAAATGCATTGATAACTGTAGCTACTGATCAAAGGTTCAAAATTATTCTGAGATCAACTTTAATTTTTTGATCAATTGGAGGTCATGATGTACTACGAGGTACCATTTATGATCAATTTATAATTAATGGTTAATTATGAATGATCAACATAACTGAGAAGCTATTGGGTCACACACACTATGAATATATCCAAAAGACATAAAATAAGTTTGAGAATGAGATTCTCAAATCGAGAGAGACTAAGTCTGGTAGGACCAGACAAGAAGGGCAGATATGAAAAATATTTGTCGGGCTAGAAGCGTTGGTGGTTCGCGCCTCTTGAAGGCTAGTTGCATCCATTATGGTTTAATAATGAACCAAATTGGTTTGGTTTAATAATAAACCAAATTGGTTTGGTTTAATTATGAACTAAAATTGATTTAGTTTTAAACTAAGTTGGTTTGGTCTTTAAACCAAGCTAATTGCTAATTGGTAGTATTAGATTAATGGGTATGGGTTTGATCTTATTTATCAAATCTTGATGGAGGTGTATATAAACCTCTCCATGGGAGAAAAATAATAGAACAACCTAATTGTGATTAGAGCTCTCTTCTCCCTCTCCCTCTCCTTTGCCGCCACCAACCACAAAGAGGGGCTACCCCATTTTGTGGCGGTGCCTCAAGCACACTACCGACTACCCGAGCCATCGGAACTTCCAGTCTACTCTCCCTGCTACCTCCAGCCATTTTTACAACTATCGGACAATAAGAAAATATGTAAAACAACACCTTGTGCCGTCGAATAACAACTCTAGTTATCGTCGACCTCCTTTCCGGTCGACCACCACCTCTATGTCATGAGGCTTTTTGCCAGCGACTAGGGGGATCTTATGCTCTCAATTTGGTGCCGCTAGGTTGCTCTTGCCATCAAGCATCTTATCGAGCCAGAGTTCTCTCTCTTATCATATCGTCTTCCTTCTTTGGCTAGTGCCAAAATGAAGATGGCACTTATAGCTTTGCAAAGTTGTCTCGAAGATATCTCCGCATAGAACAAATAGAGGCAATCCTTGTGATGGTTGCTAGTTGATGCAATTTCTGCTAAACATCATCCATCAAGGATAACCTCTAAATGAATCTTTATTCTATGATTATGTCTACGCAAGTTTGTTCTTATGGATGTGTGTGATGCATGTTGTAATAATTAAGAAATTTATTATGCTTCTATTGCATATTTTTTGAAAATAAGATTTTAAACGTGCATAGAAACACCCAATAAATGTATCCATAGGGATTGTTCCCGAGCTACAAAACTTTTATCTTTTCGAGATGTACCTAAAGGGATTATTTCTAACCTGCAAATACCATAAGGGGATGTATCCAAAAGGGTTGCTCCCAAGCTGCAATTGCCAGCAAAAGATACACCCAAAGGGATTGTTCCCAAATTAAAACTTCCTTCAGGGGATATACCCAAAGGAGTTGTTCTCAAGCTGTGACTACCTTCAGAGGATGTACCCAAAGTGGTTGTTACCAAGTTGCAATGCTTCAGTTTTTTATGGGAATTTACCCAAAGGGATTATTCATAGCTACGATGCCTTCTTCTAGAGAGAAGGGCTTAAGGAGTTGATGTGGTCAAAATCTCCCTCTTTGTAGCTCCAAATCTCTTGCTCTATCACACCACTTAAGTTGGGTTCACAATGGTAGAGTTTTTTCTTTCTTGCACCAAGGCGAGCCTCCAATAGTAATCCATCGTCACAAAGTAAGCCTCTGATCTAAGATATCAAAACAAATCAATGGGGGTCAGCGTTGTTGGCATTACCCTTGCAATGCTTAACTAAGTATAATGTTGAAAATAGAATTTACCTTCTCAAAGAGGAGGGCTTGTGCTGGAAGAGAAAGTGCCTTCCGCTAGGTAAGGGATTTCATAATTTGTGAGAGTTGGTGTCTTCCATTGAGGAAGGGCTTTTACTAATAGCGGAGAACACTCAAGAATTTGAATTCGATTTCAACCCCTTCCTTTAGCCAACACTCGTTTACTTATATAATCTCAACATCAGTTTCCACATCAACTGCCACTTACCCTCATGTGTACTGATTAGGTGGTGAGAGGGAGGCAGTGCCTGACATTGCCTACTGTGTGTCAGAGGAATGACCATCTACTACTATTATGTCAAAGGAATGGTTATCTGTTGCTGTGTCAGAGAATAGATCTACCGTCAGGTTGACTTCTGACTCTCACTGGTTGTTGCTTGACACACATCACCTTACATCTTTCTGTTAATGATTTGATCCTAGTACAAATGGTGGAAATGATCAAGCCAAACGATAAGAGACATTAGAATCCCAGGGACACTTCAATGGTCAATGATATTATCACAGCCTAGGTAACAACGCCACCTGAGAGATTGTTGTGTAGAGAGGCTTTAGTGAGAATGATAAAACAAAATGATCGAGGGGATTATAATCTAGAAAAGACATCTATGGGAAGGGAGGTTCTTGCAGCCTAGGATAATCAGAGTCCAAGGGAGATTTCCACCTGCGAGGAGGTTCTCACAACTTGGGAATACTGAGGGTCTTAATATTAATGAATTAATCCAAAGTGTTATTGTCTTCTTTGTAATAATTGACACTATGCTAGTGGGAAATTATTAGTATTAGTTGTAAGAGTCAATTATGAGATGATTAGACTTATTGGGTTCATATGATAAACTATTGAGCTAA
>JBAMIB010000109.1:6207940-6219194 GCA_037177415.1 Kaempferia rotunda | reverse complement strand
TTTATCATGTCTTGCTTTTTAATGTGAAAATATAGCAATGGATAACTTTTCTTGAGGGGTAGGTATTTTAGTGTAAGGTGAATAGTCCTATTGTAAGATTTGTACTTTCAACTCTTGCATGAAATGGTCTACACACTTGCAATCATGATTACTTTGATGATATTGCTATGTCATGAGGCCATCTCCTTGCCACCGCTCCGTTATTAGGATGGTGGGCCCACTCTTTGTCATTAGAATGGTGGGTGAGTGGCGTTGCCCTCGAGACACGGGGACTTGGAGTATCAACTTTTGGGATCTTTATTTAGGTTCATACTCATGCAACTCGAAGAACCCAACCTTTCGAATCTTAAAAACGGAGAGTCCAACACCAACATTGTGATCTTCTATCTCAATATAAATTTAAGCTTCGGGTTATATCTTAAAATAAAATTTAAAGAATGTTTAATTTATTTATATGATAAAAAATATAATTTAATTAAATACTTGTAATGATAAAAAAATAAAATTAAAATCTTACCTTGATATGAAGAGTTGCAGTGTTTGGGGTGGTGGTGTGCTATTGGCTATGACGAGAACTATTTATGGCTATGGCAGTAGTTGGGATTATACTGTGTTTTCATGAAGTTCATAATACATAGAGAGAAATAATAAAACAATTTGATAGTTTAGTAGAGAGATTAGAGATTTAAAAAAAAAGTGAGATTTGAGATTAGGAGAATAGGAGTTAGTAAGCTTTTTACATGAGGGATGGAGGCTAGGATTGGAGCATATTTATAGGAAACATGTAGGATCTTGTAGGGCTATTTTGTAATTTTAGGTCAATTTAAAATAGCTTTGTTTTTTTAATGTTGGGGGTATTTTGGTCATGGATTTGAATACCGAGCGTTGCTGGTCGGCATAGACGAAATATACCATTTTGCATCGACACTATGAGGACGCCATGACTCGAGGCTTCCTATGTGTAGTCGTAGTGGCTATATGGCCGCGACAAGCTCCACCAGGTTGTAGCAGTAGCCGCGATTTGATGTTTTTTTTTTAATTTTTTATTATTTCCTTTTTTCTTTAATTTTAGATAAATTTTTATTTTTTTAAACAGGTAATTTATTACCCCTGTTGGTTTTCCTAGCCGACCCCACTCAGTGGGATAAGACTTGGTTGATGTTGTTGATTTTTCTCTTATTTTTTTTATTCATTGTTTTTTTCACTTCATTCATTAATTTTTTATCCTTCATCCATTTACAAAGGTAAACTGAGAGGAAAAAAAATACCTCTTTAAGGATGAGTATTTTTTTTCCTTTCCATCTCTTCACAAGGTAAAAAAAACCCGTAACCTTAAGGATGATTATTTTTTTTCCTTCATTATATGTCCATAAAGTAAACATACAGAAAAAATCTCTAAGGAGACAATTTTTAAGAAAGATAAAAAAATTAAATATAATATAATTTTTAACTTTATAAAATATACTACTAGTAACTAAATTATTATATATATAAATTTGATTTAATTTTAAAATGATTAAAATAAATTCAAATTAAATTTAGTTTAAACCAATTTGATCTACTAGGTGGATTTTAGTTAACTCTAAATTCATTTTTACTTAATAAACATCCAATATTTCACGAGATAGTATCAAAATTTTAACTCAACATTTAACATCTCAAATTTAAGTCAATACTAAAGTACTAAACATCTATAATAATCAAATATTAATTATTTTTTTAATTAATATATTTTATGTTAGCCGACTCCACCTAGTGGGATAAAGTTTGGTGGTGGTGGTGGTTATTGTTGTTGTTGTGAATATATTTTATATGTTAAAAAGTACTGAAATTGTATCGATATGATATGATATCAAAAGTATATTGTTCCGGTCATAAATCAAAACTTTGGCACGGTTTGAAATTTAAATCTTGATTTTGGTCAAACTATTTGTTTAAAAGGGTATTTAGCTATCAAGATAGATGCGCTAGGAACATTGGACTAGGCTCGGTACAATTCATATATGGTTTATGCCAAGCATAACTCACAGGCAGGGCAACCATGGTCCAATTTGACCCATAGTGGAAGCTAGGCCAAGTTTCTCTTGCCCAACTCATGTTGTCTTGGCTGACCCATGAGTGGTTTGACCCATTTTACATTTCTAATAGGATGTATTGTAATTGTTGACAATTTATTTTTTTAAAAAATGCCAAAGAACAAAATAACGATAATTAACAAATGGGATAACAAAAAATATTCAAAACTGATATATCATGCATATTGATTAAATATGAAAGCTATAGATTACAAAGTAGAACTTTGTTTAGAATTTAAACACTTTCTATTTTCAACAAATAAAGAAATGTTACCTCTTTTTCTGTTTGCAGATAATTAAATTAAACTTAATTAAATTACTTAAGTTAAAATTAATTTTAAGCTAAATTGATCAATGGTATTGTAATAATTGATAAGTACTAATAATTAACTATTAAACTATTAAATAATAATTAAATTATCATATAAATATATTTAGGTAAACTATATCTGTTTAGCACTTCCTTTGGCTGCTGCTGTTCAGGTTCTCATACTCTCCTTGACACCTCTGAGAGTACTCCTTGACACCTCAACCACTTGCCTCTGTATGCTTCTTGTTCTGCTGCATGCCTCTGCAGATTGCTGCACTTATCACTCCAATAGCACTTGCTGTAGATCTCTTCGTCTCAAATCAGCTAAATTAAAATGATTTTGCTCAACTGTTGCTGATTTCTTCTTCTTTTTGTTTAACCTATTTCGATGATTTAGATTTTAATCTAATCAAGTTAATGTTGATTTTTCAAGAGTTGGGATATTCTCAGACACATTTATGAGGGACCAGTTGGAATTGGATTGGTCAAGTTATATACGTTCACTGATCTGCGTCAGGATTGTGCTAGTTTGCATGTTTTGCATTTGACATGCATGTAGATAAAGACAAACTTTCTTCAGATGGAGGTTTCAACTTTAAATATTGCAAGTTGGAAAGAATGAGGATCACATGTGGACTAATTTTTAATTAGTTGGATGCATGATATAAGATGGAAGATATAAGGAAGTGGATGGAAAGTGCAAAAAATCTACATAAAAGATGGAGCTGTATATAAAAAATATTTGTTTCTCACCCTCATATTTTTCATTTAAGTATCAGATCTTAAATGTGGAAACAGGATTTGTTAATGTAGAGTAAACAGGAAACAGCAGGGCAAATATATTGAAATAGTGCAAGCTTACAAACTAAAGATTAACAACGCTCCATTGTGATTAGTGTTGATCACAAGTTAGGGTGCTGTGACCTGTGACAATTTGCATAAATGCTTGAATTTGGGTCTCAGGTTTGAGTATTTAACATGAGTGCGGAACTAAGCGTTTGACATGATTAATTAAAAAAAAAATGCTAAACAGGAACATTGGGTGTCTATTCGCAAGTGTTGATGTTCAAGTGTGTATTAAATATGGGTAGAGGAAATACATAAACACTCATAACTGAGAACTGGGTCATTACAATAACATTGGCATCTTTGTGAATACAAAGTTCCATTAGCATGTGGCACATAATTATTCCTAATTGTAGGAATATGAAACTCGACCACCATAACAAGCAGCTCTTCTAATTGAAACACTAACTCATGTTCAAGACTATGTATACAACAGCCAGTCCAAATAAATGAACTGCCTTCTTATTTCAGAGGCCAAATTTTGAATTGGAAATACAAGTTCAACTGCTCAAGTTAATTATAATTCCTTTATTAGTTTTTTCCTCTCTTCTTCTCTCTATGGTGTATATTATACATAGTAATTCTCGACTGTCATGGATCATGTAGATGTAGGTTCAACTTTCTCAAATAATCCATGTTGCATTATCATGTGTCTTAAATGCTGTTACTTTTGATGAGGCCATGACACTCTGAACCTTAAAATTAACTGTTTCCCTTTTTGTTAAAAACAGACAACCAGGCGAACAGTGCCATTTCTCTTTGTTCGAGGTGATGGAGTTATTTTAGTTTCTCCACCTTTGAGGACGGCCTGACAACTTAACGAGAGATGTTTTACTGATGCACCAAGTTGTGGTCTGACTACATTAACTAAATTATTTTCAATAGTTGTATTGTCCACGAGATCTATCAATTTATCTGGATGGTTAAGGTTGTGATTTTTCTTTGAATAGCTCATGTTTATTTGAAACAACGGGATTTGCTTTGTTTATGGATATTAACAGGCGATGAGAGACTTTGATGCCAGAGTTTCATTGAGCTTGCACCATGCAGTTCAACCTGTGAATACATTGATTGCTGTTTATCTTTGCTCCGTGATCAGTCGAACCTTGCCAAAATTAGAACAAGAACATTAGAACTCCAAACCTTCGAACTCCTCAATTTCAATTACATCTTGGTGGGGTTTCACCATAATTTTAAGGGACACATGGTTTGCCTTCATCTTTTGTAGGCACGGCAAATATGAATTTTGAGCTTACAAGTCTTGAAAATTTTGATCGTACCAACAGTACTGAATACAATTAGATTAACTGTTCAGCACGCCAGAAATAATGAGAAAGAAGTTTGCATCTTTCAAAGTGGATTTACTTTTGTTTTTTTTTAAATATTACTCTCCATAAACTGCCTAATTTATGTCCATGAAATTTTTGATCATGCTGAGCTTGGGAAAAGGTTCAACCATTGTACCTCTCCAACCTCTCAGCATCATTGTGTCAACTTTCATTCAACTTCTCCTACTCCTGCTATAAGATGGGGGCAGGAAATGATATGGATGTAAGCAATCTCCAGGAAATTAAAGGCAACAAAGACTCAACCTTGTCGAAGGAAGAGCATCAATTGAAATGATAACTTTAGAAAGAGAACCTATCAAATAGATTGGAGCAATATGAACATAGATAAATCAAAAGAAGAGTAAAAATTTAAAGACTAGGATGTGAGTTTCTATGTACGTGTTTGCACGTCCTAATATCATTGTTGTTTTACCGCCACCATCAACCTTCCCAACAGCCTTTGGTGCTCGGCCCTCATTTAGTACTGTGAGAGAATAGTTGACATTGGTGAGTGATGGTGTCCTTTTCGCTTTTCGCTTACTCGGCCAGCGTTCTCGTGCGACCACGCTAACACTCAAGTCATAAGAGTCGAAAGAGGGGGCTCACAGAGATGTGAGAAAGAAAGAAAATAAATCAGAAGTCCTTGGAGACACAGTTCAGTAGAGAAGAGTTGTCTTCGCGTGTGAGAAGAAAACCATCCTCCTTCACTTACATCCATCGATCCTTACATAACTAGATGAAGGGAATCTCCACGTAGTACCTCACATTGTCGGTCCATTATGGGGCCAAGGGCGACAACTGTTAGATCGTATACTGACATTATCAGGCCGTTGGCAATCAGGTTGTTGGATGTTGTCGGGACATTGGGAGTTGTCGGAGGTTGTCGTCGAGTTTCTAGGTTTCCCGAGTCCAAATGGGAAATAGCTGGATGAATGTCAAGTGCTCGAGAGAATAAACTCTGAATGGCTTTCCCGAGTACCTAGCTTAGCAGGTACTTTAACATCATGAGTACCATAGTTTCTTGAGTTCGAATGGGATGTCAAGTGCTGAGCCGGGAAAGGGGTGCAAGTTGAGAAGCTAAGTGCTCGACTGTCGATTTCTGCCCAAGTGCAGATGGCACGCTCAAGTGAAGAGTTGGAAGCGGGTCTGAGGGGGTTGTTGAATGATCGAGCTTGAAGTCAGAAAGTGCTCGGGAGTAGACTTCTAGTGCTGGAGCACTGACCCGAGTAGCCTTCTCGAGTCTGAATGGGATGTTATTGGATGAAAGATAAGGGCTCGGGAATGGACCCTGGACAGTCATAAAGTGAATAGAATTAAAGAGCTCGGGAAAGATACCATCACATGTTCCCCCTTCAACTCAAATTAAAGAGGTGAGTCGAATGAAGTCCGATTAAGTGCTAGTTAAATGGGATCAGCTTGGACAAGAACTTCAGAAACTATCACATTCCCCCTTCGAGTCGGACTAAATAGTAGGGTCGAATGAAGTCTGATAGAAGTATGAGGCTGCTAAGAGGGCAAGGATCAAGAGACTTCCTGGATCGGAGATGTAACTGAATAAGTAATCATCTTAGAGGGTCGCTAAGAATGTCCAGAGCACTAATCCTATCTCAATTAATCATCTGAGAGGGTCCTTCCTGTATCCTAGGTTTATGATTTCATTGAGTCATAATTAATGGTATTATTTATCCATTCTGATGTGTACGGACCCTCTTCTGTTTCTACAAAAGGGGATCAAGATATTAAGTTTCATTTATTGATGATTATACTTATTACTCTTAGATTTATCTTATGAAGGTTTGATTATTTTACCATTTTCAATGACTTTAGAGCGCTTGTGAAAAATCAACATTCTAGTGTCATAAAGTACTTTCATTGTGATTTATGGGTGAATACACTTTGAATAATTTTTTATGTTTATTTACTTCTGACGGTATTATTCATCAAACCTCATGTATAGATATTCTTGAATAGAATGGTGTGGCTGAACGAAAACATAGACGTCTTGTTGAAACAATCTATTCATTTTTATTTTCAGTTAGTGTTCCTAGTGCCTTTTGGGGTTGGGGGGGGGAACAATCCTTACTCCTATTCATGTGATTAATATAATTCCAACTTCACAAAATTCATGTTTGTCACCTTTTAAAAAATTATATGGGTATACTCTTACCTATTCCTCTTTGCATGTTTTTGGTTGTATTTGTTGTTGGGGTTGTAAGGTTGCAAACATAGTCTCACATTGAAAACACATGGAAAATGTCATGAGTTTATAAGAGAAAGATATCTCCATTGGTATGAAGCATTTTGGGTAGTATAGTTCAGAGCAAAATTATGAGGGTTTAGACCCAAAGTGAATAATATTATGTCATTATGAAGATATTTAATTTTTTTTACCTAACACTTGCTTCATCCTTCGTCCACATGTCAAGCATAATTAGTTAACTCCTCTCCGTAGGATTTTCATCAAGTTAAGAAACAATATTAATGATTAACATGTGAAATGATAGAATTTAAACTTAACGAATGGACGGTATTTTGATAATTTTAAAATTCAAAACCATTTAGAAATAAAGGAGAAAATCTAGAGGGGGTTAAAAGAATTTTTTTTATAATTAATGTGCATTATAGTATTCACTATTAATTTGAAGCCTCCGCGAGTTGAAATACATGGTTAATACAGTAGTTTTGACACAGATAAGGCTGTAATCGATTTTCAACCGATAGAATTGACGTGAGTTATATTTAAGAGCATTATCATCTTTTACCCACAATCAGATTTATAAAAATTAAGAGGGTATCTTTTATTTTTTATTATCAATTAAAAAAAAACATTCTAATTTTAAAAAAATATAAAACAACATCTTTCTAATTTTTCATTCTGGAAATATCACTACAACATAAAATAAATTAATTTAAATTTAGTTAAATTACTATACATTATACATAATATTATAACATGATTTTATTAATTTAATTAAAATTACTCTAGTATAATCAAAATCAAAATTCAATTTGATATTATTATAGTAGTTTTGTTTAGAATTGCTCATGGTATAATAATTTTTAATAAAATTATTAAATAGAGTGCCCGAAAATGATAATAAGCGGCGATTTTTTATTTTAATTTTTATTTGTTGAAAAATTTTCTTATGATTAACGTCGAACCCCTTGCAATGGTGAGGATACCTCCCTTGCATCTTCGTGAATACATTTGAACACGTGGCTTCCTGCCCTCACTCGTCGACACAAAGCGATGGAGGTGAAGCAGGGTTTCCATCCTATAAATACTCCCTCGGTTCCTCGTCCTCTACCGCATCCGTGTCTGAAGATCGCGACGATCTCTCGCTCTCTCCGATCACGATCCCTACGCCCTCCTCGCTTCCGGTTCCTTCGTCAAGGTAAAAGCATCGCATTCTCGGTTCCGGTTCCTGCTTTAATCTCTTTTAGTAGCTCGTTGGATTGAAGTGTTTTGGGTAATTAACCTATCCGGCTTTTGGTTGTTCGCTTGCATTAGATCCATATCTCAATGTTCGAGTATGAATTCCGTGTATAACTTGAATCCCCAAGTTTGACCTCATTGAGGCGTGCAACCTTAGGTCTTACTAAAATCAATGTTAGTCTCGGCAGTTTACTTGCGTTGAAATCATTAAACTATTCGTGAATTATCGATCTGCTGCAGTAATGCTGATGAACTTGATGAAGGACTCGTTTTTATGAGGTCTTGTTAAGTGATGAAACCTTCTACATTGCTTTGGAAGCATAAAATGCAGTTGGTTTATTATCCAATTAGTACCCTGTAATTTGTATACGGTTCATTAGTACCACAATGATAATGCAAGCATAAAAATGAAACAATAACATATTTTCCAACTTGTCCAGTAATTTGCCTAGTAATTTTTCATTCTTTTGCTGGATACAAGTTCAATTGTTATTTAACTTCCATAATAGGGGAACAAATGGTCATCTTTGGGATTTGCAACTCTGTTTGACATCAGCTATCATATTATTGAATTTTCATTCAGAGAATGCCAAGGCGCAAAACTTCTAGATTGCTAGTTTTTTGTTCTCTCTATATATTTTTTTCATGGATCATGAGTTGCCTTGGACTTTTGTTATTGATAAACTTTTACAATCCCCTCAAATATTACTTATTATGTTGTTATGTATGTAGAAATATGAGTGGACAACAAGAGAACGTTGCAGCCCCAAAATTGAATGAAAGGATATTGTCGTCATTGTCCAAGAGATCAGTGGCTGCCCATCCTTGGCATGATCTTGAAACAGGTGACCGAAAACGAAAGTAGCAGTACCACTAATATTTACACTTCTACTAATTTGATTTGTCTCAGTATCTGTTTCTGAACATGAATTTGTCTCCAGGTAAAGAGGCCCCTGCTGTGTTCAATGTGGTAAGTGTACTTTTTTCCTTTTAACTGATAAAATGTACAAAATAAAGTATCAGAAATGTCTTTTTTTTACAAATGCAAACTAATTTCAAGGAAATGATCTTTTCTCATATCATTTTTATAATTTACTGCAGTTATCTGATGATATTGATTTCTCACTTGTTGGCATTAGGTTGTGGAGATATCAAAAGGAAGTAAAGTGAAATATGAACTTGACAAAAAAACGGGGCTGATTATGGTTGGTTTATATTCTTATACAATTTGACAGTACAAGTAGTTAGACATACTGTCCAAGTGATGTTTTTCAGATATGCCATTACATATTCTTGTGTGAACTATTCTGTTGATTTATTTAGGATTCAATGTCTTTCCATTTCTACTATCAGGTTGATCGTGTCTTGTACTCATCAGTGGTCTACCCTCATAACTATGGCTTCATCCCTCGTACACTTTGTGAAGACAATGACCCGATGGATGTTTTGGTCCTCATGCAGGTTGAACATTGCGTGTATTTTCATGTGATTTATTATTACAAATCTGTTGCATTAGTTTGTTAATGCTATCTCCACAAACTTTATTTCTTTATCTTCGGTACTTAGGTGATTACTGTTGTTTCATTTATGAGAATGGTGTTTATTAGATGATAGTGCCCATATTTGATTAGGAACCAGTTATTCCCGGATGTTTTTTACAAGCCAAGGCAATTGGTCTTATGCCTATGATTGATCAGGTAAGAAGTCAGATAGAAAGTAAAGTAAGAACCATTTTGCTATACTGGATGCTTTTTAGTACTTCAATTGACTGCCTAATTTGCCTGGAACTCAGGGAGAGCAAGATGATAAGATCATTGCAGTTTGTGCTGATGATCCTGAGTATCGCCACTTCAATGACCTCAGCGAGTTATCTCCCCATCGTCTTGCAGAGATAAAGAGCTTCTTTGAAGACTGTATCCTTTCATATGAGCTTCCAGTATGAGTATGTTTTACCTTTCTCTAGTGTAACGAAGTCCTTGACAAGTTCTTCAGACAAGAAAAATGAGAACAAAAAGGTTGCAGTCGATAAATTCTTGCCCGCAAGTGATGCTCAGAAAGCCATCCGATCCTCAATGTAAGCTTAATGTTGACCTTTTCTTTCCTTTTTACGGATTAAAATTTCCCGTTTGATTCATTCAATTACAGTGTCAAAAATCCATTGATAAGAAAACCTTAAACATCAAACTGGTAAATAATAGTTTATCCAACACATTTACACATCTACGAATATATTAAGGATAACTCGAAGCTTCTGTGAATGCGAAGTCCCACGGAAAGGTTAGTCTTATCCTATATTGCAATAAGTTATTTCCACAACCCCAACCCATAACAACAAATCACACGGTAATAACTTTATGTTGAGCCAATGCTCCACTTCACATCTACGAAGATATTATTCCTCAAATATCTAACACGTTTATTTTGTGCATATCATATAATTATTTAACTTTAGTTTACTGAATTCGATCTTATGCCGGTAATATTCGTGTGGCCTATTTTAAATAATTGGGACTGACGGTTCCTTATTGTTATTGTCATTGCAGGGATCTTTATGCTGAATATCTACATCAAAGCTCGAAGCAGTAGATTGGCTGCACAATTTTAATAGTTGTTATATAGAAGAGCTACCAAGGCAGAGAGGAGCAGATTGTTTTGTTGAAAACATTATCTGGCATCTACTATCTAAATAAAGTCTAGAAAGCTTTTCTGTCTGCTTCTGATTAAATCGATTGTATTGCCTTGAGATATATGTGTTGTGTGTTGATTCGTTCCTCCTTGTAAACTGTTTGTAATCCGCATATCATTTATAATATGTTTCACATTTTTACCGATTCATATCTGTGGCGTTAGCACCTTTTCATTAAGTCAAAAACATATGTATTTGAAGCTTTATAAACATGTTTTTATTTATAATGGTGTTTAAATTAAGAGTGATAGTTAATTATTTCATGACTAATCACTAATTTTCTTTTGACCCATAGAAAGTACGATTTAAAAGTGTAAATCAATTATGAATATTAGATTGATTGTTCTAACCATTAAAGAGAAGGGGATGATTTTTAATGATTTAGATTATTTGATAATTTATAAAAAGGATCAACTGCCCACTAAGAATCATCAAACCGACAATTCCAAGCCAGTGTTGAGTCTACTTACCCACTGTAAAACTACAATGAATGAGGCATAGAAATATATTTAAGAATTTTTATTCTTAGAAAGAGAGATTGAGATCATTTCCATCTAATATTTACTTCAATTT
>JBAMIB010000109.1:6163143-6173277 GCA_037177415.1 Kaempferia rotunda | reverse complement strand
ATTTTTAAAACATAATTATATTTGATCAATAATTTTTAATTATTGTTTAAATTTAACTAATAATTTTTAATTTTTATAGATTAAAGTTAAATTTGATCTTTTTTATTTTTTTTACATGTTTTAGATTTAATTGTTAATTTTAATATTTAACTGTTAAACTTAATTTGGTTGACATTTTTTTATTTGTTTATTAAAATTTGATTCATAATTTTAAATTTTTTATAATAAAAATTTAATTTACTAATAAAATTAAGTTTGTTAATAAATTTAAAATATTTATTTGTTATATTTTGATTGATATTATATATATATATAATATTGTATTATTATTTCTCTCTAAATTTTGTTATTTTTTATTTCTTCTCTTAATTATCATTTTTATTTTATATTTTGTTATTCTACAAATTACTATATATAATATTTTAAATTTTACTAATAAAGAAGTGAGATTTGACATAGAATAAAGTTACTTAGTCTAGTTTATCATGAGTCATGACTTTTAATTATATAAATAATTATTGGCAATAACCGTACTTTTAAATTTTACTAATAAAATTAAATATCTCTAATAATATTTTTATATTTTATTTAAAAAAATTAAAATTAAAATCTTTTTTAATCTTGATGCTTAGAATGCTTGAGACAGCCATTGAAAATCTTCCAACTACTTTACAAGTCTTTCTATTTATATTTATGGGGAATGAGATATCTTTTCAAGAGCAGTGGTGGTCCGTGAGTTTTCAAGGTTGTTGATTTTTAAGATAATGATGTGGTATGCCACATAATTAAGGTAGAATTAATTCCAACAAAAACTAGATAAATTACCTGAGTCAAGCTTGGTTGCACTAATATATACTTTTCAATTCATCAGAACTTTTTAAAGTCATTTGATAAAATAAGAAGTAAAAGCCTATTAAGAATTTGTCAAATCAGGTCTATTCAAAAATGAATGGAGGCCAAAAGTGAGGACGATGTGATCGTTATTTGAAATTCACTTGAATTGGTCGACAGTTGAAAGTTGAGATGGGGCATACAGCGAAGCATAGCGTGAATAATGGCTGACTCATTCAGTGAGTTCATTAAGATGGATTAAGTCAAAGTGGATCGTAACCCGAAGTCAAACTAAGTGTCACTTAATCCTTAATCCATTATTAGTTTTCAGTTGCTTTAATTACTAAATTTCATCTAATGGTTTTTTCATTACTTTTTAACTCTGTTTCATCTGAACACGTACAGCTCTGAGTTTGATTTCTTTGATCGGCACCTATTTACATAGATTTCTTCGCTTGACTTAATTCCTAGATTTTTATTCACATTAATTTCTGTCCCGGAAAAGAATGCATTAATCAACTGTAATATAGAAGAAGTAAATCATAAATAACTACTAGACATTAGTGTAAATAGTCAAGGCATGAGGGAGATATATATTTAAACACGCAGAGTTTCACCTTTAAAACCTTATATAATAATCTTTTATATCTTAATCATCAACTATCTTGAGAGAACATTTCTCGTCCCCTAAGGATCGTCCCTCCTTATCTGTAAATAATCAAGAGAAATTTGAATCAGATTATAAATCTTAATTTAATTATTTATGGACTAAGTATCTGCACTGAGACAAATGAACATATACACGATTAAGCCGTTGGAGATCGTACAGTTGTCTATCATCTGGTAAACTGACCGAGAGTTACTCTCTTGTCGCGTTTACGTCCACTGTGAATTCATTCGCCCCATAGAAATGGAAAGACGGACAGCGACACGAAGAGCATCCGCCACGTGTCACAGTTACACGAACATTGAAAGTGGAAACGGATCCATTTTCAAAAACCTTAAATACACCACCTATCTCCTTACTCATAATTAAACCGGGCTGTTATTATCCGGTAGTGCCGTGTCAGCACCGACACCGACCTCCACCATCACGGCTAGTTTTATCATTACGATCGAGTCATGAGTGGATTCTTCGGGGTATCACGTTCCAGTCCCTCATTTTTCCTTTTTAAATAGTCCCGAAATATTACGAACCAAGTTTGAATCCTCTATTCAGCGGACTCATACTGTCTTTGAATTCACTTTAGGTCTGGCTTGGTAGGTGAGAATCATAGTCGGTGAGAATAATCATCTGTATCGAGAACAACACCAAATACCAAATAGGCAAATACTTAAATGACGAATATGTAATCTGGCGTCCTATAAAATTGCCTATTTCGTGTTTTCATTTTTTCTTTTTCCAAGCGGCAAATTATATCTTTTATTTGTATTTTTTTAAAATATAAAATCGAGAAGAGTTTTGTCCTTTTACTTTTTAAGTATCACCTTTTACTCTTCTGCTACATTTTAGGGATG
Organism: Kaempferia rotunda; assembly: GCA_037177415.1. NCBI lineage: Eukaryota > Viridiplantae > Streptophyta > Magnoliopsida > Zingiberales > Zingiberaceae > Kaempferia > Kaempferia rotunda. The sequence goes on along the minus strand of JBAMIB010000109.1, from coordinate 6,170,928 downwards.
GATAGCAGGAGGAGAAGGCGGTGAGGGAGCTGCAGATCATTTTACATTTTGCCGTATTCGAAGACAGTGAGTGAGTCCTTCAACAATCTGACTGGTTTATTGGATCTGCATCCGTTTCGTTTACGTGGATATTTTTTTATCGATATTTTGAAGGGATCTATTCTCGTTTTTCTTTTATCTTTTGTTTTTGTCGGCTGAAAATTGTAGCTCCGGGCATCGAGATTGGTTTCGCCCCGTTTTTATTTATTTATTAAAGTCTTAGATGTGGTTTTTTGTTCAAATGTAGTACTAGTTTTGGGTCTGTATCTTGATTCAGTTCTAGATCTTGTTTTTCTTTTCCCGGATAAACGGGTAGATGCCTGTTTGTTTTATGAGTGAAGTTTGCTTTGAGAGGATTTGAATTCGAAAGAGTGAGCTGAATTTTATCCGTGCACATATTGGCCATTTTTTTGCAATCAGGTATCGGATGACGTGAGTACTGATCTTGGTGTTTGCGGAGGTGTCTGGAAGTTCAGATCAAGGCTTTGAGGTTTGGGATCCTGCCAATGGGAAAATCTCCTGGAAGATGGATCAAGACACTTCTCTTTGGAAAGAAGACGAAATCACAGGCTACAAAAGGAAGGAATTTACCGGTATGAATTTTACTTTTTTTTCGGTTCATATGTGGGATTGTACAATAATAGATAATAATACCTGTCGTGATAAAAAAAAGGTTATGTGGTCGGATTGGTACACTTTTTTTCTACCGACAAATTTTTTTTTCTGCCACTTATAATGTATTCGACTATGGAAAAAGGTCTAGAGATCAACATAGATATAGTAATTCAGCCTAATGTTCTTTGTCTTGTCTCCATGTTAATTTTCAGTTCCCACTGAAAAGGTAATTTTCAGTTCCCACTGAAAAGGCCTTGATTGACTGGTTGGCTCCCTTCTTTATTGAAGAACTGATTGTATTTAACCAATGTATTTGATAGAAGGGAATCACCCCTTTCATTATTCTTAAAGAAAATACATTTTTTTAGGTTTCTTAGTTTTGCTGAGTAATTGAACTTATGAAATGTTCTCAAGGTTTTCATATTTTACTTGCTTTTATCTAGCATTTTAAGAAGAGACTTATTGTGATTCCATTTTTCATATGTAGAGAGAAGCTAACAGAGGATATGCTGGAGCAAAAGGCCCAAATTTGGCAGTGAATTCTCTGGAAATTTCTGACCCACTTCCAAGCATCGAGAATGGTGGAGATATAGTGACATCATATGAAGGAAAACCATCAGATACAGGGGAGTCATCCATTTCAAACACTAATCAAGGAATTGTAGGATCTATTATATCAGACTGCATGAACAATGACGCAGAGGAGCATGCTGCTATAAAGGCGCAAGCAGCATTCCGTGGTTATCTGGTAATTTTAGTTATAATATATCTATTTCAATATTTTAGTTTCTAGTATTAATTATGCTGGGTGCCTTGCAATTTGGCATACCCCAACACTGCTACAAATTTTTTTGCCAAAGGAATCACACTGCTTCTATCTTACACTAAGCCTACGTGGTACTTCCAAATGACTTACTTCCCTCAAGTGCTCTTAATGATACATCTAAAAGGCATGCAAGGCACGAATCTATATGGTACTTCCGAATGACTTAACCATCTCATGTATTCTTAATGATACTTTTGATGCAGGCACGTAGGGCATTTCGTGCTCTTAAAGGTATTATTAGGCTGCAGGCATTAATAAGAGGGCACCTGGTGAGAAGACAAGCTATTGCAACTCTACATGCGATGGAAGGAATTGTCAAATTACAAGCTATAGCTCGTGGAAGAAAAATTAGACATTCCTTTAGTGAGCTTAAAGTCACTGTAAACTATAATCAACTAAAGACCTTAGTAAGTGCAAACTAGTTCCTTTTTATCATTGTTTTGTCATTAGTCATCTCTCTTTTCCTAGTAAATTAAATTTAAATTTTCATTATTTAATTTAGTATCGATCATCTTCTGGAAGTGTATGGTCCTACTGTTATAATATCCTCTGATTCACAATGAAGCAAATTATGCTCAAAGAATGAATGCATGAAACTCCTCAATGCTTTGGATGGTTGATGTAACATGATCACATTACTGGAATCTGATCGTCATAGTTATGGTTTGTTATAATCCACGCTATCTACTGCAGGTTCATCCATATGAGACCATGTACTAACTATTCATATACGGGTAATATACTATCATACGTATAGGTTTCTGATTGACTTCTTGGAGATATATTCAATATAACCTGGCAGCATTTGCAAATGTTGTGGAGTATTCTTGTTTCAAACAATAAAATAGCAATGTGTAGAACTCTATTTACAGCGTGCCTGTTCATAATATATGGCAAACTGGTCGAAGATGCCTACCACCAGATTTGAGGAATTGAAAACAGATAATCTGCTACTGGCTGATGGATTCATTACAAATTTGTTAGTATTTAATCTGAGGTTTAAAGGATTATTCCAAGTGAAGATTTTCTTGGGGTTGGGTAAAATCAGAGATTAAAATGTTCGTTTGGCTTGCAGACAAAGCGTCTACATTGTGATTCAAAAGTGATTCAATTCTTGAGAAATGAATTACTAATGTGATAATGTTTCCTCCAGTGTGATTTCAGTATGAAATTTGCTCACAATGTTCTTTTGCTTCCTTCGTGTCAATGGTATCTTTTAGGGAACCTTTTTGAGTTCCTTCCATTATGTCAGTCTATACTTTAGTGCCTGATTGCGGTAGTTTAGTCAAGTTTTCATGTCCATAAATTAATTATTCTCAATTTCTTTTCAGGATCCCATAGAACAGGATGCTTGGAAAAGGAAGTTTTCATCAAACACATTTATATGGAAGGTATGTTTGCTATATTCTAGTTTTTTTAAAGTGAATTCTCAATTTTAGATAGTTTAGCTAGTTTAGCTCTCTAATTTAAAGACTTTGTGTCAACCATGGTTTTGGCTTGATTTGACTTCTCAAATTTAGCTAGCTTTTCATCGCACCCATATTTTATGTTCGACCCCTTCTTTTATGAGTCTGTGTCCCATACTGTGTAAGACACCTGCTTCCAAGTCCAATTAAGATAGCAGTTTGATATGACAGCATTGGGTAGAGTACCTGCAAAAATCTGCAGTTGCTGCTGAAGCCTGCTGATGGCTAAGCATCTTTAGGGTTTTTACTATATCAATTTGTATTGCTACTTGATAGTATATCTTACATTAGCCTTTGTAAAATTATCATCTTTGGGACCTGTTTTGTAGATTGTCATAATTTGGGAGGGTGTAAAACAAATAGGGCAGGGTTACTTTCATCTTACCATTCTTCGTTCGCCTTAGAAATTGCTTCCAAATATGTTAAACAGATTTCTGTGCTTATAAGTTATTCATGTTCTGCAGCTTCTTACGTCATCAATTCGGGCAAAACCTCTGCAAATTAACTATGATAAACGAGACCCCAATTCAGTCTTGAGCTGGTTAGATAGATGGACCACTCTCAGTTTCTCGGTGCCTACAACCAAATTAAAACGGAGAATTACTTTGAAAGGCCAAACCAACCGAGCTGTGGAAATTGAATCAGGAAAATCAAGGCGCATGCGTAATAATTCTGCTTCAAATACTGCAGCTGGTCAATTAACAAATACCAACAATGAACCTGAAAAGGCAAAGAGGAATCTGAAAAAGGCGAACAGTTCCCCAGCGGAAGCCATACCAGAACAAGCACAATCGGAGCTTGAAAGAGTAAAACGTAATTTAAGAAAGATATCTACTATAAAGGACGTGACTGAGCAACCAGAGATCGAAAGTCAGAAATCAGACCTAAGTTTGAAAACTGTGGCTGTTGTCATTTCTGAGAATCTTAGCCTAGGAGTTGTCGATTCCATGGAAAAACCAAAGATGGATGTTGCTCTAACACCTACTTTAAAACCAGAGAATGAAAATACTACCATGCCTGCTGTAGCAGATGAACAAATTGATGTGCCGCTTGATGATAAGCTATTGCATGAAACACAATTATTGCAGGAGATAGATAATGCAGAGAACAATATACTGACAAGTGAAGAAGTAAGCTTAAAGGAAGAACAACTTTGTCATGAAAACCAAAAGATAGGAAAAAGGAGATCATTCTCGGCAAAATCAGAATATCCTGAAAATGGTTTGCCGAACATTCCTGTGCTTCCTAGCTATATGGCAGCAACTGAATCTGCTAAGGCAAAATTACGTGGACAAATATCTCCTAGGTTTGTGTCCGACTGTGTGGACAAAAGTGGTATCACTCGCCGACATTCTCTACCGCCTGCCACCAATGGCAAAATGAGTTCACCAAGGACAAAGAGACCAATACCAGGTAGGGAAACAAGTAGAAATAAAATTCAATCTTTATCTTCAAGTTAGATGCATTTATTTTGCCATGAGTCATCTAATGGAATAATAATATTGGTAGGCATGACACTTTCTGAAATCACTCTTTTTTTTATTGTAAGTAACAAAGTTAATGGTTAAGGGGTGAAATTAAGGATGATTGTCGATACCTGATGACTGTAGGTGACGTTGTTTATGTTGGATTTAGTTACAATTAATCATTGGATTTGAGTCATCGGGTAAAGCTTTGCTGTGAAAAATAACATTTAGGAGTCTATAAAAAATCATTATTGTGATTGATAGTGTTGCTTTGAATTAAATCTGGTGAGACATTATATAACCTAATTGTGGATTGTGGAAATAAAAATCATAAATAACTAGAAACTCTATTAATTTTCTCCTTTTTCATGAATTGGTGGTCATCAAATATGTACCTGTACTAATAACCCGTCACCACGGTAAAGTTGTCGCTATGTGACTTAGGTAAGACTGTTTTTTTTAGGATTCTGCATAGTTTGTCATAGTACTTTTTCATGGAATGCCCTACAAGATTTTAAAATGTGCAGATAAGGCTATTCAAGTGGAATGGAGGCGGTGAATTGCACTGGGAAGTCAACCCAAATTTCTCGCCTGAAGTAAAATTTGAGTTGAAGTACATTTTTGCTTCTCATTTTATTTGCTTGTTGGTGTTGTGCTCGGCGCAATTCTAGACAAAGTGATTTAACGAATCAGTGTGTGGTTTGTTTCCAAAGCATCCATATCTCCAGTCTACGTGTTTGTCTGTGTATAGTTAGTAACAGCAGGGTTTGTTTTCTCCATGATTCAGCAATCAAACTCCTGCGTGTATTTTTTTTTTCTTTCCCACTCCATTGTTATTCAATGTGTGAACATTTGAAGTCGCATGGTAATTTTATGACTGTTTGGAGCAGGCTGATGCAAAGTATAATTTATGAAATTTGAATGGACCAGTTATATCTATCAGTTCAACCTATTGTATGAGATAGTAGGGCATTCCATGAGGTTTAGAGGTCGAAACTAGATGAGTCTGAGTATATACCTCCTCTATATCTTAACTATTTGTACTAATAGCTAGTAGTCACTCGTGATTTACCTCCTTCGTGTTAGTCTTGGGACGGATTGGCGGAGGTATTGAGGGTGAGCAAATTGTTTTTTTTTTGCCACATAGTAGGGCGTTCCATGTTTGATGTTTTATATTGTATGAAAATTATGCTGATTTTCTTGTTTGAATCCCACCGGGGAATCATATGATCGACACAATTGGCCAGAATGTCGGTCAGCATAATGTTTTTGAACATAATGAGATTTAGTAAAGGGAAAGAAACTTATTGGTAAAAACTCATTCATCACTTAGATGCTTTTAAAATGTTGAACTTTATCATGGACAAGATCAAAACAGTATAAATAAGCTATTGATAATGTTTTGAAGTAAATTAGGGAGGTGTAAATTTAAATATTAATTTTTATCAAAAGTAAAGAGCGCTAGATTTTTTTGATAATTTTTTTAAATTGATGGAGGTCATGAATTAATAGTTTTATAGCATGAAACTCAAGTGAATAATTGGAACATATTAGATTTGGTTTGAAATTAATATGACTTATTTAGGTTTGAGCAAGACAACAACACTATTTTTTTTTAGTTTGTAAATTTTTAATTTAATTTATTTTATTTTTTCTTATAATTAGCTATTTAAAAAATAGATTTTTTTTTAAAAAAAATTTATTAACGTTTATTTAATAATATATTAATGAATTTTATAAAAAAAAACTCATTGCAATTCATTAATGGACTTAAAAAAACTCAATAAATTTTAAAAACTATATAAATAAATTAAGTAGGTTATTCGTAGTAAATAATATTAATTTGATAAAAATTTTAATATAGTTAATATAAAATCTTATAAAATAACTAAGTTTTATTTTATTTTATTTTATTTATTTATGTCACTTTTCTTTATTTTTTATAATTAGATATTAAAAAAATATTTTTTAATCTTTTAATCTTCTTATATATGTATATTTTAAAATTTTTAAAAACATAAGGATAAATCTAGAGATTATCATGAGTTTAACAATGATATATTTAAAAAAAAAAATTAGCAATGTCTTTTATATGAAAGTCTGTAATGAAATAATTAATTAATTAATATTATTATTAAGGGGTTTGATTCAATTTAACTTGGTTTAATTTATTTTTAAAAAAAATATTTTAAGATAGAAATAGATGAAAATTAAGTAGGTCTTTTAATAAAATTAAAATATGATGCAACCTTTTAATAAATTCATAAAACCGTCCAAAATGTCTCAAGAGAGGGTCCTCGTGGTGGTAAAAGGTGATAACTTCGTTCCAGCATCTCCATTGACCCTACTTAGGCTAATACAGAGGTGGTAAATTATGAGAGACTACTAGCCATTAGGATAGAGGCCAGTACATGCGGGAGAATTTTTACTCAACTTTGCCGAGTTTCGAACCCAGACTTTATGGTGGTAACACCACATGCTCTAGCCATTATCCCTATAATGGATAATTAAAGGTGAATCTAAGAATATTGATTAACTGAATGAGTTTGTAGGAGTACTTTCTAATTTATGCAGGTGGTGGGTAAATTTTTTTTATGAAACTAAGTTGATTATCCTAAAATTAATAGATGCAATGAGTTAGATACTAAATGCAATTAAAAAAGTAAGTAAATAGAACCACCCCATATGCCAAAGCCTCAAGTTACATTCAAAATCTCTGTTGCTTTTGCAATTGTGTTGCAAAATTTGTGGGACAACCAACGATGTTCATTGATTGACAAGTTTGCAAATCTGAAATCTAACATCTAACAATTTCTAGATTCAAATGGTTTGGTCTTTTTGCTCCGGTGAGTTCCCAGGAGCTTGAAGACTAGCCTAGACCTGATTATTGTTAGTACTAACAGTTTGATGATTTAGGACTGTTGGTTCAACGGTTCTAATAGATTATCATCGATCCCGTCGGAGATTGAGGATGATCAACTTGCATGTGAGGTAGTGCTGATGTGGACTAGTGAAAGTTTTGGTATCATTTGCCTCGACGCCTAAGAAGAAAGAAGGGTTAGGAGGACAGTCGGGAAGGTTCCCAACGTTGTTACTCTGACGCCTAAGTCAGTTGGTGAAGATGAAAAGAAAGAGTATGCTAAAATTAGGGTTTTTTTAGGAATGTCTGTATGCGTACCTTTTCCTCATCTTTCCCCCTTTTATTGGAATAAATCCTCTTATCACGTCTTTACGTATTCCTCAAAATTACCACGACCATCACAGTTAAAGGGTTATTATTGTCCATTTTTTTCTAAAATAATTGTCCATGTTCTCCCATCGTCGTAGCAATAATGTGAGTGGAGTTGACGGCTCCCCTTTCTACAACGCCTCC
>JBAMIB010000109.1:6102942-6113331 GCA_037177415.1 Kaempferia rotunda | reverse complement strand
GGGTCATTCAGTACATATTCTCTAATATATACTCATGTGTCAACCTGATATCTCATATCTATGACTTGTGAGATTAAGTTATCCGTTGACCTACATGTTAGTCTCAATGCATTAATATTATCCTTGTATATTAATGCTTAACTAGGAATAGTTAAGAGTAGTGTTCTCTACAACCTCTCACTATCAATTTAATTAATTGATATGTTGTAGACTAGAACTTATAACCCTAGAACATTATTATACTTATTTCTCTGACACTGATCTGAAGTAAATATAATAACCATAAATTTTGCCTTTAATGAAATATGATATAAAAGTTCCCTTACTAATCATCTCATTGTAAGTACCCTGTGGTAGTTTTGATGTGGTTAACATAGTTAAGTTAGGTTCTATTTGTGTTTGATGCCTTGTTTAAGTGTGTAAAAACTTAGGAACACAAAAAGATGAGCGGAAGGCACAGCGGACGAGACGGACGACACGGGAAAGCGAGTTGACGGGCTCGGTGCGTTTTAGGGACGAGAAGTTGCGGAAGAGTATATCGACGGACGAGGAGGATGCACACGATGTATTTGAATCCAAGGGACGAGAAACCAGGAAGGCAACCTGCTCGATGAGAAGGTTGGAGTTAAGTTCGGGTGAGCTCAACTCCGGATCACCAGAGCATCACCTACATGAAGAAGATCAACCTCGAGGCTGATCTGCTTTATGGAAGGTGCCTCTTGGAGGCGCCCTCGCGCTTCGAGGAGAAGGCGCCTTCAATAAAGCTGGAGGCGGCCTCGCGCTTCGAGGAGAAGGCGCCTTCAATAAAGCTGGAGGCGCCCTCGCGCTTCATGGAAGGCGCCCTCTAGCTTGTTGGAGGTGTCTTCAATAGCCGTTAAGCTATCGTTGGAAGAAGATAAAACTTTATCTTCATCAGATAAAGCTTATCTTCCTAGAGGCGCCTTGGACCTCCTCGGAGGCGCCTCCGAGCAACGGATAGGTTTTTTCAGGGGCTATAAAAAGACCCATGGAGTTAGAAAATCAACAACAACTGAACTATAAATCCTGTATTAATTTTCCTAGTATTTTGTAAACTTAAAAGTGTGTTAGAGGCAACTTCACATTCACCAAAGGAGCACTTTTTAGTGGAGCTTTCTCCAATGTCTTGGATTAACAATCACCTAAGTTGTAACTAAGTAAAACAACCGTCATACTTTCTTTAGTTGTTCAAGTTATTTCTGTTTTATTTTAATTGTGCTTAACTAATCGAGTCTAAAGATCGAGAAAGGATTTGTTTATTTTTGTCGGCAATTCACCTCTTTTGTCGGCCTATCGGAACCCGCAATTGGTATCAGAGTCCAACCGCCTCAGAAGGACTATCGGCCGACTGAAGCAACAAGACGATGGTTGGACTAAGCATCTACCTGCCAAAGTTCGAGAGGGAATTCACAATGTGGAAAAAGCGAATGAAGGTTTTTTTTAAATTGATTTCTAAATTTTATTAATAATCAAATACGATTTTGTAGTCCTCCAAGATCAACGAGGAGTTGAAAAAGAAGAGTTTCTATGGACTAAAAAGGAACAAGCCGACTTCATAGCAAATAGACGAGCCGAGTTCCACCTACTGAGCGTATTTCCTCCCCGGGAAGTTAGCCGTATCAGAACCTACAATTTTGCCAAACAGCTCTGGAAAACAATCTTAGAGCTTCACGAAGGGACTTTCGAAGTCAAGCTCGCAAGACGAGACTTGCTTTGGAACCAACTAACCAACCTTCGGCTGAAAAAAGGTGAATTGGCTGCTGAACTGCACGCCAAACTATAAGAGCTGACCATTGAACTCACGAATCTCGGAGAAATGGTAATCAATCGAAATTCGCTAAGGTATGCGCATAACGCTTTTTCAAGAACACGAGAATGATCAACCTTTGTAGATGCATACTACATCTCTAGGGAATTAGAGGTAAGTAATCTAGAAGAGTTATTTTCTACATTCAAAATTCACGAAGCTTGATGTGCAAGACAAAGAGAGGAGCCAAATCATAACATTGCCCTAAAAGCAAAAATGGATGACCTAGACTTTGAAACATCAATCGATGATGATGAAACAACGTTAATGGTAAGAAGGTTTAGTAAATTTATTAAAACTAATAAATTTAACAAGTCATATGCGAAAAAGCACCTTTCGAGGAAAAGGAAAGTTCGATGCTACAACTACTATGAAGAAGAGCATATCAAGGACGATTGCCCTAAACTACAGGAGAAAGATAAGGACAAAAGACCAATAAGATCGAAGCACAAGACCTTTAAGGCGATATGGGACAAATCATTGTCATCAGAATCAGAATTAGAAGAATATGCTGGATTAGCCCTGATGGCAGACCACCATAGGGACATCGAGAGTTTCTCAGAAATGAACATCGACGAAGGGGGAGGATCTTTAGAAGAACGCAATGATAAAAGGAGCGCATCAGACTACGAGGCAAGTGAGGTACGTGTATTACCTCCTGTAAAATCATTTTAATTTATTAAAATATTTTCCAAGAATATAGTAAAATTAGAAAAAGAAAATGCTAACTTAAAATTAAACAATAGCAAATTCATGCCCTTTAGACATGTATGATAATCTCAAAATGGAAAATGAAAACCTAAAAACACAAATAGAAAGTTTGAAGAATAACTATGCATGTGAAAAATCGAAATTTAAAATTTGAAGGGATTAATTGATATTTTAGATTTCATAAGGGCCAAATTAGAAAAATCTCTAGAAATCCTATACTACGAAATTTTTTGATTAATCTAGTAGGAAATAATTTATTTGGATAACAAAATCTTGTTTAGCTCAATAAATCAATTTCTTTGCCTGCTAGAAAATTAAGTTGCTTGATTTATTATTTCTGGTAAAATCAATTATTTCTACAACATTCTGGTCATATTTTGCTCAAAATTTTATCTTGTAAAATGGAAATATTATTTACAAACAGAAAAATTAAATTTTTTTTTTCATTAATTTATTTTCTATGAATTTCAATGAAAATTGTGCTTTCAAAATTTAAAATAGTTTGCAAACTCATTTTTGAAAACTTTAATTTTTATACCATTAAACAATATATTTTTTATATTTAATAAAATTAACAGAATTTTTAGAGTTGAAAATCTATTTAAAGACTTATTTTTAAAAATCAATTTGCTCTATTGAAATAAATCAATTCTTTTAGATTAAATAATAATTTTATGTGAAAATTTTTCTACTGAATTAACTTATTCTGTTTAAGTTCGACAAGATTTTTCAAAATAGAAAAATAATTTTTAAATTATTTTTTTAAAATAGAAGATTAAATTAATAAAAATATTCAAAAACTATGTCTGAAAAATATTAATATACTGGTAATTCTTGTTACACACCCTAGAAAATTTTAAAATTTATTTTAACTGTTTCTTTATTTTTTTCTTTTTTTTTATTGTGATCAAAAGGGAGAATTAGGTATAAGTTAAGGGGTGGTAGGATAATTATATAAGTATTCCCATACTTAATTGTAAAATTATTGGTGTCATTATAATTTTATTCGCTTATTTATTATATTGCATATTGTTTTAACTCTAAACACTAAAAAGGGGTGATTGTAAGTACCCCGTGGTAGTTTTGATATGGTCATCCAAGTTAAGCTAGGTCCTATTTGTGTTTGATGCCTTATGTTTAAGTGTGTAAGAACTTAGGTGATGTTTGGTTATTTCCTAGAAATGGGAATGAGAATGGGAATGAGAATGAGAATAATAGTATTGTGGAATGAGAATGAGTATGAGTATGAATCTCACTCTTAAAAATAATGTTTGGTTAGTTGAATATTTTCTATCGGAATGAACGAAAATTTCCTTTTTTACCCTTTGAGGAAAAATAAAAGAAAAAATTAGATGTGAGAGAAAGTTGAATGTGAGAGGAAAATATAAGAGAGAGAAAGATAGAGAAAGTGTGATGAGAGAGAATGAGAAGAGAGAAAGTATAATGGGAAAGAATGAGGAGAGAGAAAATATAATGAGGGATAAACTGTGATGGGAGAGAATGAAGAGAGGGAAAGTGTGATGAGAGAAAATGAGGATAGAGAGAGTGTTGGGAGAGATTGAGGAGAGAGAAAGTATGATAGGAAAAAATGGGTAGTGTGCGATGGGAGAGATTGAGGAGCGAGAAAGTATATGATTAGAGAGAAGTCTGAGGAGAAAGTGTGATGAGAGAGAAAGTGTAATGGATGGAAATGAAGAGGTTTTTTCAGAGGCTATAAAAAATCCCCTAGACCTAGGAAATCAACAACAACTGAACTACAAATCCTGTATTCATTTTCTTAGTTTTTTGTAAGCTTAAAAGTGTCTAAGAGGCTACTTCGTTTTTAGCAATGGAATACTTTCTAGTGGAGTTTTCTTCGACGCCTTAGATTAATAACTACCTGGGTTGTAACAAAGTAAAACAACCAAAGCAACCGTCTTACTTTTTTTAGTTGTTCAGTTTATTTCTATTTTATTTTAATTGTGTGTAACTAATCAAATCCAAAGATCAAGAAATGATTTGTTTATTTTTGTCAGATAATTTTTCTATATTTAGCTCGTTAATATTCGTGAACAACGTTCGACATTCATGAACAATGTTAATGAAGAACTTTCATGAACCATGTTCATTAATAAAACTCTTATCAATATACTAAATAAACAAAGAAACTTTTAAAATGAACATACAAGCTTTCAAATAAGCTTGAATTGAAAGCTCAATAACATATCAATGAACCAGGTTTAAGCTCGAAAAATAAACCAAGCTAAGCTTGAATAATCATATCAATGACTGAGTTCATTTTAGGCTTGTCTTAGCTCGGTTACCTTTCACGCAAGCTTGAACACCCTAAGCTTGGCTTGTTTACAAGGATAGATTTGGCCAATGGTGTTACTTGACCACAAAGAGGGATCTCTAAATTCCTTGCACTTATATGCCCTGGGATATCCCCAAATAATACAAACTTACTATAATTTATTGTCTTAGAAATTATATTACTAACCACACTTAAAACAACCAGTAACTAGTCTAGTTGTTTGTATTTAAATTCTAAGTGGTTCATTGAAATCAAATCCTCCGTCTTTAAGAGAAAGGTCAACTACCCCAAGATTGATGTGCTCCTCCAAACAAACTGAGTTTGTCCATACCAAGCCCTAAATTTCCACGTTGAGCCCTCTTCTAGACTCAAGTTCCTAGTTACCACCATATCAAAATATAAAACAATTTACACCTAAAGGAAGTGTTTATTGCATGGACTGGATCCAAATACCATGCTATTGAAGGTGAATTGTGTTTTTTTTTTTTCCTTTGACAATAAGAGCAACAACATTCTCAACCTTGATATATACACACTACTTAAGTTTCTATTTTCTTCTCTGGGTAGTTTAATCTAATAGCCATATGCTTTGCATCTATAACTCTAAACATCTCTTGAAGATTTGGGTTGTGAATCTAAATTTGCACTATTTGGATCCTCGTCTCACCCCTTGATGAGGGAGAATCTTTCAGCAGCAGGGAACACGACTTGCTCGTGTTGCTAGGCACAGTCGTGCCTCATTTCGGATGTTGGTGAGGGAGTCTCTAGCACTGAACAAGATCTGCCCGTATTCCCTAGCACGACTGTGGTGACGGGTGAACGAGTTAGGTTTTCAGGGCAGAAACGTTAATAAATGTCTTTTCAGAGGCTCATATTTTATATTTAGGTTTATTTTCGTGTTTTGTAGGGTTATGTGTTTGAGACTTTAAATCATTCCTTGGTTTTAGGTTACTTCTTGATCAATAATATTTTCGGATGTGTAGTTTCCTTTTCCTTATTCCCTGGGTTTCTAACGAATCAACAGATTTTAGAAGATTTCTCCAGTATTCGTGTGCAAATCAACGGAATCCGCTATATCAGTTGGTATCAGAGCGAGGTGATCTTGTGGAATCATGTCACCGAAAAGACTATAGTGCGTCGACTATGCTTTTAATCATGATATGGAGCAGCAAGTTCGAGAGATTGTCGACGAATGGTTAGAGTTGTTTGTGAATCAGCTAATAGAGAGGATGACAGGATTGTTGGGAAACTAAAATAAAGGAAATTCGGTCCAATGCAATAATAATTTTCAAGCAAACTCGAATGTGGATGACGTTTATGAGGACACGGAAGGTAATGGTGCGGAAGACGATGAATTCATTGAGGGCTTCTGTAGGGCTTTATCCAATCTTCGACGACGACGTGGAGGAGGATATCAACTTGGCCGGTAAGAATGGCCTCAAGTTTTTCGAGATGCTTGCTAGGAACAGGAAGAATGACTTGAGATCCTCAGCAACGACACAAAGTTCTATTCATCCGACAAGGAGGATGAAGTTGATGACGATGAGAGAGCGAAGTGGAGGACTGTAAAAAAGGAGAGACCTTTATACCTGAAGGATGTCAATTCTTGGCACTTGATCGAAGATGGGCCTGAATTTGAGGACATGCCTTTAAAATATGACTCAAAGGTCTATAACGAAGAACAGGTCGAAGATATCAAGGCAGCAAAGAAGGCGCCTTTCGGAGGAAGTTGATCTAACGGAGTATGATAAGAAGATGAAAGAAAAGTTCAGAGATAGATTATTATGATGCTGAGGATATCGATAATTTGTGAACAAGGAAGAAGGAGATCTAGAGAAACAAGATTTTGACAAGGAGGATGAATTGTTTGGCCGTTCGAAGGGATGAGATGGTAATGCAACGGGCAGTGGAAAAGAGGGATTCGAGGCACGCAAGATTGGTTGTGATAATTCATAATTCACTAGATACCAAAGACTAGATTTTGCTAGAATTGTTAAAAGGTAGGTTGCTGGTTATCGAAGCAAGAACATCACATTATACATCATGTTTCTGGTATTGGATACGAGTGGCCTTTGAATCCCATTCTTGAGCATGGTGTTGGCGAGTATAACTTATGCTTAAAAATCAGAAGATTGAACCTTGGAGATATTGTAGAAGAGCAATGATAATGTTTACCGGTTGTTGCTTCCAAGTCACTTGAAGACTTTTGATGTTTTTAATGTGCAATGCTTGATTTCTTTCCATGATGATTCTACTGATAATATGACTAACAATTCGAGGATAAATTTTCTTGACCTTGGGAAGAATGATGCATGAGAATCTTTCAGCAACAGGGAACACGACCTTCCCGTGTTTCTTGTTGGTGAAATCTATTATATTTGAGAGTGCCCTATGTCAATCGCCTTAGATATTGTATTATTTATTGGATAAATAAATTTTTTCATTTGAGGTGCATTCTATATGTATATGGTATTGATCTTAAATTCAATTAATGAAGTCTATAATACAATGTATAGTATGAGAGAAATTGTGATTGAATTACAATTAGTGAGTATCAATTAGTGAGTATCTTTCCATGTGTGATTATGTATGTATTGAAATAATGTTTAGTCAATGAATTAATAAGATTGAATATCATCAATCCTATAAGACTAGCATATGTTATGCTCCTTGGTTTATCCATGCAGTTGGTTCTCACTGGCTAGAAACATTGGGATGTAGAGTTAACATATGGATGTTAGTTAAGGGTAACTAGTTACGTGACCTGCTATGAGACTTCATGAGGTTCTCTACATGTTGATGAAGATCTCATTGGTTTCCCTACACTTGAGGCATTTAAGTTATCTTGGTTATGGAGACTTATACTTTGACATATTGACAATTATCTCCTAGGAAGTGCAAGTCTGGTATGATTGGGTATAAGTTAATATGCTCGAAGGTGTTTGAATAGTCCACTCCTTATAAGGAGATGTATACCCTACGACCTCTTGTCAGGATTATTACTTGTAAGTCTTTGGCCAAAGTAAAATGTATCGAGAGGATGGTCTTCTTGGACACATGTTTTGAGTCATTTGAATTCACCGGATAAGGAACTATTACGTGGGCTACGTGTGGAGTAGTCAACCTAGTAGGGACTGACATAGACATGTCCTGAACCAAGTGGGTATAAGATGAGTGAAAGGAACATACGCATTGATGACCGTAGTTGCTGAAGGGTTTAGAATTTGTTCCGCGATTAACTATGATTGTCGGTGAATTAGGGATCATAATGTACTACTAGGTGCCACCCATGATAAATTCATAATTAATGGTTAATTATGAATGACCAACATATTCGGGAATCTATCAGGTCACACACATTATGAGTATATCCGAAAGACGTAAAATAAGTTTGAGAATTAGATTTTAGATGGAGAGAGATTGAGTCTGGTTGGACCAGACATAGGGGCACATATGGGAAGTATTTGTCGGATCAGAATCAATGGTTGGTTATGCCTCTCGTAGGCATGGTTGGATCCATTTTAGTTTAGTTATAAACCAAAATTGATTTGGTTTAATAATGAACCAAAAATGATATAGTTTTGAACCAAACTTAATGATAGAGGATCGGGTTGACTCAATGGGTACATGTTTGATCTTGCTTATCAAACCTGATGGAGATGTATAAGTAACCCCCTTCATAAGGAGAGAAACCTAGCACAATCTAATTAGTGAATTAAGTTTTCTATTTTTCTCTCCCTCGTGATGCCACACAAGAGGTGCCGCCCACCTCTTGTGTCGGTACTGTCAAACTAGCTACCAGCTGCAAGCACAACTGTTGACCACTGGTTGTAGGCAATTATTGCAATCCCACTTTTGGAGAAAGATTATTTAGCAAATTTCCAGGAGACTTAGGCAAAAAAATTCATAAATCTTGGACTGATTTAAACATGCCAGCCTTGTATGATAACATAAGAGTTAGAATTCAACATATTCTCTCAAAACGAACAGAAAAATGTTCTTACATCCATATTTAGAAACAATTAAAAAAATAAACAGTATGAATTTTGTAGTCAAATTTACACCTCTCAATAATATGACACTTCAACTCTAAGAAAACCTCCACAACCTAGGAGACCATTACTTACAAATAAATCCAAATTTAAACTAAAGAAAACTTATTATGTCCGAAAAAGTAAGGAAAAGAAACCGTACTTAAATAAAGAAAACATGTAAGAAAATTTAAACCTAAAAAGACTTACTCCTACACGATTACTTGTTTTGTTTGTAATGAACTAGGACATCTTTCTTCTGCTTGTCCTAATAGGAAAAATCGAGAAGCCCGTGTTGTCGGCTGTACCAACTTAGACCTCATTGAGGTATAATCTGATATATCAGATAATTCCTCTATTTACTCTATTGTCTCAGTTACTGATATAGAGAAGAACATAATACTTCAGATTATACACTCATCAATTCTTTCCTACAACCAGCGGAATCTCTTTCTCTGTTCCCTAATTACACAGAAACATTTACTCAACTAGAAAACTTTTGCTTAATGTACCACCAATTTATTCCTTAAAACCTAACGGATCTTCGTTCCGAACACAGAACTTGTCCACATGACTGACTCTTAAAAGAAGTAATTGATAGTGTTCCTTATTTTATTCGCAACTATTATCCCTCCATCCTTAAAAGTGCTACCTGTAAATTATGCAAAAAGCAATGTTGAAATCTCTGTTTGGAAACTATTTTCTAAATTTTGACCCCTCCTGTCCACACCATGGATGAAAATTTCGTTCCGTGCCGGGCGGAACGGGCGAAACTTACCGTTCCGCCCGCACACCGAAACCGGCACGGCACCGGCACAGAAGGCCACGGACGGCGTCGCACAATCCTTGCGGCCGCGGAGGAGTCGCGTGAAACCATGGCGGCAGCGGATTTGTCGCGTGAGCACTGCGGCGGCGGCGGATTTGTCGCGTGAGCACTGCGACGGCGGCGGACTGGTCACGCGAGCCCTGCGGCCGCGGTGGACTTGCCACACAAGCCCTACGGTGGCGGCGCGGCGGAGGAGGCAGAATCGCGGTGGAGGCGGAGGCGGCAGCGCGGTGCAGGAATCGCGATCGCGATTTTGTCGAGAAGAGAAGAGAAAAAGTTAGGTTTTATAAAATTTATTAATTAAAATCATTATAAATACATAATATCTAATTTTTAATTAATTATTATAATTATAATACAAATTGTTATTAAAAATATAAAAATAATTTTAAAAATAAAATTTAAATTATTTTTATAAATTTAAAATAGATTAAAATTTCATAAAAATATTTAAAATAGTTTTAAAATTTCATAAAATTAATTAAAATAATTTTAAATTTTCATAAAATTATTTAAAATAATTTTAAATTTTTTTAAATAATTTAAAAAATGTTTGTTAAATTTTTTAAATAAATATATAAAAATTTTAATTGAATTTGATTTTATAATTCAATATAAGCTATATGTATATATATTTTAGAATATTTATAAACTATAAATTATATAACTATATATTATATAAATAAATAATTTATATAATTAT
>JBAMIB010000109.1:5895215-5917758 GCA_037177415.1 Kaempferia rotunda | reverse complement strand
TGATAAATTTTATTCAATGGTGATCCTTAGACTGTGGAAGCGAGTCAAATGACAAATTTAGCATATTTCAGATGGAGTTATAGTATAATGACTTTAAACGCTTGCATGATTACCTCGTGCGAGATGATATGTTGTGCTTGATAGACTTGTTCAAGCTATTTAGGTTTAGAATATACCATTTTTAAGACTCACTTTAACACGACCAATGATAAGTTAAATTAAAAATTATGTTTTAGATTATCATTTTACATTTTTTTACTTGAAATAGAAATAAAAAAAATAATTTATTCAATTTGTTAATACAATTGCCAAAAAACGGATTAGAACAAATCCTTTGATTTGTTTGCTAATTACGCCTATTAAATACAATACAATAATTATAATTAACATTTTGTTTGGGTGTATTAGATATTTAAATGTGCTAAAATAAGATATCAAATAGTAGATTTTGAGGATAAGACACGTAATTTAGTTAAAATTTTAAATACAATTTAGCTGGGGCGGACACGTAACCGCAGAGCCCCCGTCTCTATCTACGGTTGGTACTGCTTCGCTGTTTGACCCAACGGCTAAGATGTGCTCCATGCGACAAACCAATGCTTTGTATTCAATGTCGGTATATTGCCCCGTGCCTCGGACGAAATGTCCAATTGAATATCCGCATAAAGGCCATATGCGAAACATGGTTTTTTACCCACTAGTTTCTGTTTACCGGTGTCGATCTGCTAAGTCCAGTCCCCGCATGGAACCTAATATGAGGATTCCGCTTCCAAATTACAGCCTTATTTGATTCGGACGCAATCGCTCATGCTTATACTCATGGCCCGGATCCGAGCCGGAAATGCTCGAAAAACAGCAGCGGTTTTTTTATCTCCTTCTCCACCCTCCAAAGTTCAGTCCCTTGGCGATTTCGGTCCCTCCCCCGATTGGGCAACCTAATCATCCCATTTGACGCATCGATCTCCTCCTCCTCCCCACATCGTTTCCCGATCTTAATTCCTTCGTATTCCTTTCCATCGAGGTTCAGAATCGATCATGATGACTGTTCTGATGCCGCTCCGGTGGTTGGATCCCTCGCAATTGGCATAGTTTCTCAGAGTGAAATTGTGAGTTTTGTATGCGGAAGTAGTCGACTCGAGTTCGTTTCTTTTGTCAAACTGGAATATTTTATTTTCTTGTAATGCGGGACGTGATCTCGATCTAAATGTTGAATCCATGGTTCCCTTTCTGTTTTTTTCCGGCTCATGGGTTGGATAAACTAATGTATGTTTGACTATTTGGTGGTGAAGCTTGAAGGAAACAGGAAGTCGATATTTATCCTCATATCGTATCCTGTAGGGGAAGGTATGGCGCAGAGTAATTGGGAGGCTGATAAGATGTGAGTATTTTGTTTTCCTGTTCTTTTTCTTCTTATTGTTATATCCTCGCTTTGGTCTTCTCATTTCGGCTATTGTTTGATTGTAGCTATTTTCCCCTAATTTTGCCCCATTTGATGTTCTGTTAGGCTCGATGTTTATATTCATGATTATCTATTGAAAAGAAATTTGCAAGCTACTGCAAAAGCTTTCAAGGAAGAAGGGAAAGTGGCGACTGATCCCGTAGGTGAGTATTTTTCTCTTTTTCACCTGTTATGAATTAGGTTTTTGTTTACTTTCTTATGAATACCAAACAGGAGATGTTATTTGTTTGTGATGCCACGTCTCTGCAATAGTTTTTCTGATGTGATACTACTTATTTACTGAATCTTCTTGTATTTGCCCACTCATGGGTCTTGCGGGTTTGCCTATCTATCTAACTTGTAATTTCGAACATTTTTGTATGACATTTTCACATCACATTGCTAGGATAATACAGTTTTATCCAACATTGTAGCTGGGATAAAATGCTCATGTTAATACACAAATACTGTAAGAATTGGACAATATTTTGTTACCGTATATCACAAATTAGATCATTATGTTGATTGATTTAAGTATCCACCATTATCCGCCATCTCGATTACTAGTTATTGCACAGAATAGGAATGCGATACTTTTGGGAAAATCTTATGGAGCATTTTGTTTGCATGTTTTCTATTTTCATTTTCTGGAAAATGCACGTTTTCTAGAAAATAGTGTTTGGTTTATATTTTCCACCTCTATTTTTTTTTTTAAAAAAGTGATAGCATTTTAAAATAGAGAATGTCTAAAAGTCAGAAAATATACATTTTTTAGAAAATACGTATTTTTCAAAAAATAAAAATGAAAACAGGGATAACCAAACGCACCCTTATAAATTCAACAAATGTTAAAAATGAATTAAATAGTCTTTTCATCAATTTGTTTTTTTTAAATAAAGCTATGATTTTATGTTTCTAATAGCAAGGAGGTTTCTTCTATGAGCACCTTGACAAGTTCAGCAACCCATCATGCAATTTTGGGCTGTTTGATTATTTCCAAATAGAAAGCTACAAATAGCACTTGAATGAACAGTTTATTGCAAGCTTTCTCATGCAAATAACATATGATTGCTAGTTCATTTGCAATGGGCCTTAATTCTACAAGTGTTGGTACAATTTCAAATGACCATTAATCATTTCTTCATTCTACTTGTTAATGCCTTTGTTGAAGTAGTCCAAATCTAACGTTGATTTGTAATCTTGACCTTGGATTGTTGGAAGCAATTACCTTACCGGGCATACAAATGACACAATAACATATATATAGGCCATATGCAAATATCAAATCTTAAAATTTGAAATTATTATAAAAAGAGTTATCAATATTTTTTCCCTGTTATTTAAGATAATACAAAATATAAAGTACCTTATGTTAAAATATATATATTTTTATGTAAATGATATCTGCATGATGTCAGAATTCTTATAAATAGATTCTTAAGTTGTACTTCTCCAATCATATCTGAATTGCTTGGAGGATTCATTCTTCTTCCTGGGCATTCATGAACCTTTGCTTTACTTGCAGCAATTGATGCTCCTGGTGGTTTTTTGTTTGAGTGGTGGTCTGTGTTTTGGGATATCTTCATAGCAAGAACAAATGAAAAACATTCTCAAGTTGCTGCGGCATATATAGAGGTAATTATTTTGGTGGAAATTGTACGCCTCAATTTTTAGGTTTCAACATAAATCTTGGATAAAAATCTACAATGCACTAGACCATATCCTTGTCCAAAATAATTAAACTCTTTAATAAAGCTTGTTTCTACTTACAGACACAACGGACAAAAGCAAAGGAAGAACATCAAAGGCAATTGCAGATGCAGCAGTTGCAACTCATACAGCAACAGGCTCAACTGCAACAAAGAGGTGTTAACCATCCGGCTCTCAATGGGACAATAAGCTCTACAAACACAAATGGTATTTCAGGGCCACCAACTGCTAGTTTATTGGCTGCTAAACTGTATGAAGAGCGAATGAAGCAGCCGCAAACCATGGATGGTGAAATATCCCCACAACTTCTTGATGCTAATAGAGTTGTACTTCTCAAGTCTGCAACCAATCATCCTGGGTATTTATTTATTATTTAGTTTTTTAATTAAATAAACAAAAATTAGAACCAACCTTCAGTTAGGATTTTTTTTTTCGTAACGTAATTGTTCTTTCTAATATGTGGGTGTAGACAATTTATCCAAAGTAACCCTGTCACTGGATCTGCAGCAACACAGCATGTTCAAGGACAAAATCAACAGACATCTGTAGAATTTTGCACCATGAATCCCTTGCATAATTTAATCTGTGATATTTTATTCTCTTGGGTTTTCTATCTGCTTTGTTTAATTACTGCAGGACATTAAAGGTATCATGGGTGCGACCCAAAGATCTTTGAATATGGATCCCTCGTTGTATGGCCATGGTATAATGCAAGCAAAATCTGGACTATGTGGCTCTGGTTAGTGACTTCTTCGCAATTTAATGAAAAGATATTTTTAACCCTCGCCTTTGATGAATAAACAATTGTATATGGATAAATGTGCAAAAACTTGACAAATTTTTAATGACTAGCACCAACTTTTTCCTAAAGGAGATATTTTCTGTCACAAATTTTGATTTGAGAAGAGTCCTTGGAATTATTACATTATAATTTATTCAACCAAACCTTGATCTCAGGTCCTCATTGATCTATAGGGACTTGCCTTTGTTCTCTTCTTTTAATGCCTTGTATAGGCTTGGAAGTCATACCGATTTCCATTGTACTTCATATAAATGGGTGTGTGTGTATTGTCCTACCTTGGCAAATTGTCGAAATTAGTCCTTGACTGACTTTGTGATCTTGGTGCTATTTTATTTTGATAGCTAAAATTATAATACTGTTGTTATCAAACATTCACTTACATTACAATAGACGAAGCTTGTCATTGGAAAATATTACTATTTAAGATTTATTGAATGTTAGTTAATTTTAAGCCCTATCATGAGTTGAAACAAGAAACCTGTAAAAATAAAAAAGATTAGGATTGAGTTTCTACGATGTGGTAAATTACCAAGCAACTTTTGAAGCAATGAACGCTTCAATTGCCACTGGAAAAACAAAACACAAAAATAAATGGGGAAGAAGCTATCTGAAACAGATTTGATGAGTATCATGAGTTGTTATTTCTTTGAGAATAAGATCTTATGAGGTATTGCCTCTGGGTTCTTTTATTTATATTACAACAACAACCATGCCTTATCCCACTAGGTGGGGTCGGTTTTATGAATTCTTCTATACCATTGGACTCTATCCCCTACTATATCATTATCTATATTTAAATAAATTTTATTATTGCTAATTAAGTTTACTTTGGTATTTTTCTTTCTCGTTGTATGTGTATATTTGTCCTAGTTTCACATTACCTAATTCTCTCCCAGAGTCTTCCCTCATTTTGTGTGTGTGTGTCTATATATATAAAGCAAAGCTGCTAGCTAGATCAGTTGGTAAGGTTCATACTGTTGCATCTGATTTATTGGACTTTACCCCTTCTATTTCCCTTAAAAGGAAATAATTAGAGAATGGTATGTCCATTTTATGATTCAATGTGTGATAATACCATTTTCTGTGTAATATAATTTTGGAACCCAACTTTCTTCAATTTAGATATTTCTACTTCTACAATTTTTCTACTTCAAATTAGAGAACATGATTTGCTTAGACACATGTAGGTGATTTTCAATTATTAATAATTACACTTATAAAATTGGACCTAATTAGTAGATTTTATGGAAATCCTATGCTTGCGTTACGAAATGCAAAATACATGCATTGACTTAGTTTGAAGCTTTTGTGCATATAAGGTTGACTCTGTTCACTCTTTTTAATCTTTTGTTCTTTTACTACTTTTAGTATTTAAAGTCTACTTTTACATTTCTTGTATTGTTTGAATAGTAGATCCATCTCTACAACTAGTAACCCATTGACCTAGTGCTTGGATGAGTCATTGACTTATTCATGTATGATGCTGAGGTTGCAACTTGGCTAAAGATACCCGGGCTGTCTTTTTTTTTATTGGTAGAATGTCCCATTTCATAGGCTAGCCAAATAGTTGTCATGTACTTTAAAAGCTATATTCACTATAACATTTCCAACTAGTCAACATCAATTTAGGACACTAATGTTTGTATAATCTAGGTTTGACTTTAGGTTTGGATGTTTGGGCAAAGAATTTAAGTTAGGATTTGTGGTTTTGTTTGATATGTGTTTTGAGTTACGTAGTGCATAGGGGACACACATATGAAGACATTTGGTGCGACCAAGGTCTTGGTTGCTTGATGACTAAAGGTCCATGGAGATCGAAAAAGAATGCTATGAGAGATCTGAGGGACCGAAGGACTAGAAATATTGGAATGCAGCTATGCCATGGAAGGAGACTATGTAAGCAGAACGTGAAGGATGGTGAGGAGCGAACCAAGGGCTCAGGTGCATTGGAGGGATGAAAAACTCAACAGGAGAGGACCATGTGACAAAGATGTATGGCAAGCTGAGAGTTGAGAGCACATGTACTTAGAAGAGGGTGGTTTTCAACTTAACCGAGGTTTGATCATTATGATTTTGTAGTCGTGAATCCAGTCAGTTGGATCCAATTCCAATCTGGTGATGGAGTCATCTTACGAAAATAGTTAGAAATCCAATACCCTAAAGTGTGTTCGGAGTTTGTGGCTTGATCAATCGATTGATGTGGAAACCAATTGGTTGATGGTACTTGAGTCTACAAGGTAGTCAACTCAAATTAAGGAGCAAATGAACAAGATGTTTATATTTGGGAGCCAATCAATTGAGCAGTTGACTAATCATGGAATAGTTGATTGATGCCCATGACTAGTCGACTGATGCCCATTAATGGAAGACGCAATGCCAGGATTAGATGATGACTATAGTGAAGCAGTCAATTGATCGGTGCTAGCACAACATAACAACTTCAACATTTGAATTCAAGGAAAAGGCTATAAAATTTTTTAAAGAGCTGCTAATCAGACCTATGATTAATAAGTCACATCTATTGAATTCTTTATTGTAAGATCCTATTTTCCTTGTCTAAAAACCTCTTTTATATGTTTTGAGAGGAGATTTCTTAACCTCTGGTGCTGCCAAGGAGAAAACATAGAGGTGACTCAAGAGTGATCTGCCCTAGGATCATGTATTGTGGAAAAGAAGCCTTGAGGGCTGCTGAATACATAAACCTGTCGTGTTTGTGTGTGGTATATGCTTTGTTTGTGTTAATGTTTATTTCCACTGCCAATTGCATATGAACTTGCTAAGAATTAGTAAGAGGAAATTAGAGATTGTATTTGTAGGCATAAACCGTATTCCCCCACTGCTGATCATCCTCATCTCGTGATTCCAACATGTTCTGAGATTACCAAAATTATCAAATCATAATTTAGATACTCTGTAAACAATAACATCAATACACTAAAGGTTGGGCTGGTTAAGCATTGAGATATCAACTGCTCCACAAGAGTGGTATTGAATTGAATGTTTTGGGGATGATGCCTCACTCTTTTGTTCAATAAATACTGCTTGAACAGTGAATCTATTTTTGTTCCGACTGTAATTTATGCAAGGTACAGTTGTTCTTGATTTTTTTGGGGATTGTCATATGCATCAAAATACTGGCTAATGTTCTTACTCCATTCTTAGCCAAAGAGTTGGTATTAAAATCAATGCAAGATTGAAAGTTATGTCCACCAGAATCGTCAAGGTGTTGGATTTTGGAAAGGATGGTATCCTATTCTTTCATCAATTGACTAAACTATCCTCTACTTGCAGAGAGGTTCTGATCTAGTTGCTACTATCAATCTGTTTTACACTTCTTTATTTAGTTTTTGTATATTAGGGGTTGGTTAAATAATGTGTCTGTGATTCTGTCTGTTACTTCAATAGTAGAAAATGCTAGATTAATAAGGAGTTCATTGAAAAGAAGTTACTTGCAAGTAGGGGTCTTTTCTGGTTTTAAAATAAATTTCAGTTATGAATGTCTAGTGTACATCTCGTCCTACTTTCACTTTGTCCCTTTATGCAGGAATGACTCAAGGTGTTAGTGGTCTTCCCCTGAAAGGCTGGCCTTTGGCAGTATGACTATTCTTCTTCTCCAGGGAATGATCTTTGTTTGTTTGTTTGTTTTCTTATATTGTATGCTAATTAACAGGGAATCGATCAATTACGTCAAAATTTTGGTCCTCAAGTAAACAAGCCCTTTCTGCCAAATCAAAGCCAGTTTCAGCTTCTATCCCCCAACCAACAGCAGATTTTGGCACAGGCTCAACCACAAAGCAATATTGACTCATCTAACTGTGGCATGGATCCTCGCAGGCTTCGATCATTGCCAAGGAGTGTACTCAGTGGAAAAGATGGTCAAATGAATGGCAATGATGCGTCAATAGGTTCTCCTAGTCAGTCAAGTTCGCCAAAGGTCACACAAGATCAAGCTTTCTTGAAGGTCATCTCTCTAGTAACAATTTACTTTACTGAGTAATTTTGGAAAAGTTAACATATGAGGTCTATCAACCACAATTTAGATTCATATCTGGCACATTTCTTTATGCATTTCTCAATTCATACTAATATGCATCATTTTCATTCTCATATTGTTTCATGGAGGGAACGAATCACTTACATCCCCTCCCCTAAAGATGCTTCTTCGCAGGAAATAGTTGAACATGAAATATCTTGAAATAATTACTAAATCAGATATAAAAGGAATTGCATATTTTCCTGCATATCTTTGAAATTTCTACTTTTTGCATCTGACTATACCAGTAATTGTTCTTTGCTTCTCACGATGCATAAGAAGCTACACTGACTGCAGAAATAGCAGCATGACATTGGTCTGTCTTGATGAGGAAGACAGTTATTTCTCTCATTCTAGCTCACAAATTTGGTGATTTATTCTGAAGTTTTGAGGCCTTTATAATGCAAATTAATGAGGTGGTTTTTAATTAGGAAGTTTTGAATATTATATAGGCACATTTTATTTTGAGTTACTCGAGAAAGTAGGTAAATTTGTATTAGTAATTTAGGGAATAATTTATGTAGAGGATAGTATATTTACCTCCAAGTTTAATTAAGTTCTTTTGGTAATAAATTACTTTTTTCCTAGTCGTTTTGGTGTATTTCCAAGATCATTTTGGTTCTGGGGCCTTTAGAAGATATTCTGATCCCCAATATTATCATCTTTGAATTTAATAAAAATTTGGTTTTCGAATCATTTCCCCTTGCTAGACACCAACTGAGGAACTCCATTAGAATTGTTGGTCGAGGGACACAAAATTTATCACTTTCTCGCTTGAACTCAGTTGCTATTTGATCTAGGTTCCTAATGCGTTATTCAATATTAGTTCATAAGTTTTATTGCTTTCACTACAATCTTCTCTTGTGATCTGCTGTGTATTTTCCTCTTCTCCCTATGACCACAATAACCTTAAATCCTTCACCCTATCTTCTAATCTTCCTGGTAGACCACAACGCCAACCCTGTGGAGCCTTTTGTAATCCATTTACGACATCGTTATTGCCCAGCATGACCTCACTAACAACTCTATGACCTTACATTGACTCCTCAATTAGTATAGATCCTGTGGGTGGTTCTCATTGTTATTGCAGAACCCAACACCTAGAGGATTCCCTATGCGGATCTGCATTAGACCTGAGGCCATCATTTGGTGATTCCTTCTCGTTGGACAATGCCACTTGGTCTCTCCTCTCGGGTTGCTCCGGAGCTTGAGCTTGCAACTTGCTTCTTTGTGCGATCTTGGAGGCATATTATAGATATGCATATTGAAGGAGAAAGCGATCTCAGGAATAAATTCTTCCCAATGTGGCACATTTTGCAACACACAGTATATGGAAAAGGAAAACAATTGAAAGTCCTGGAGGAAAGATAGTAACTTGATTAATAACTCAACCCAACAAATTGAGAACATCCGCTTGGTTCATCACAAATGAAAACACCTTTTTTATTGTTCAGGTTGTCACTACAAATAAAACATGTCTTAAGAAGGAAGAAAAGGAGCATAGACTCCCTTTTCGCAATGTGACCTTGAAAAGGCGAGTGGGAGCAAGCTACACTGTTGTTCTCACGTTGAAGAGGAAGTGTTTACTCCGGATTTGGCTGGATGTATTATTGGATCTTGTCCAGCTAAGATGTGAATGGATGTAAGCCTAGATCTAAAAGTTAGAGAAGGTGACTGGGTTGATGTTGTAGTAATAAAAGGTGGATTCGGATATCTCTAGGTTTCTTAAAATAAATGACCACCCTTTAAGAGTATGATGTAGGTTTCCCATGGTTGCTGATCCCAGATGAGAAGGGCTATGAGCAGCCAAATGTGGTGGCCTCTTTACTGAGGATGCATTGGTCACTATGATGAAGAAGAGGAAGATGATGCTAGGTTTTAAATTTGGCTAGTGCAATGTGCATGGCAACTGGATTTTTGAACATAATGAAGAATTGCTACAGTAGCAAGTTGGGTACTAATGGCTGAAGCCAACAACCATGTGAGTGCTTAATGCCATAAGTTTTTTGTCGCTTGTGCAAATAGATCTCACAATGTTGGATAGGATTGTGGTGATGTCTAGCTGTGCGAGCTAGTGGTCATTACTGTCACTTGTAGAGTTGCACCTTGTAGGATGCACTAAAGATGAGGATGGGCAACTTCCCTTGTGGACTCAAGTGCTCAAGCTAGTGAAGTGACTGAGCATGGGAGGTGTGAAGATATCTGCACGGAAAAGGGTTATGATGACATGTAGGTGGCTTGTGGAGAGATGGTGGTTCACATGGTAGGTAGTGCTTCATGAAGTTAGGCTTGCTTACTGTAACTAGGTGATGAATCTAAAAGGGTCAGGGCTTGAGGCACTTTATTAAAACTGTGGAACAGGGATAAATGTGACCAAATATATGTTGAGGTAATCCGCTTAGAGAAATCTTCCAAAAAAAATATGCATGATTTATTACTATAGGAGCCTGCTATCTTGGGTGCTAAGCACTCAATAGTTGATACCCTCATAGATTTTAACTCTAAACTAATGTAAACAGGACGCTGCGATGGGAGTGCTACTAACTAATTCAAGAAAGTAAAAAAATACTAGTTGCAAAACTGAATTACCATATATTTACAACACCAAGCATATGATTTTCAGTTAGCAGAATGAATCAGTATTGTGACTTCATGTTATGCTCATTTGCTATTCTTGAAAGAAATTGCTTGAAGGAAAGGTCCTCATCTGGATTGAGTTCACTTTCAAATTATGTGGACATTGATGCTAATTTAATAAGTTATTCCATAAACAGAAGTTCTATATCGGGCTTCTATGTCCTTCTGGGAGGTAATCTGTGTCCTTCCAAGACTTGCTTTTAAAGATGTCATGAAGCTGGAACAGTCAATTTGCCATGCACATAATATCTATTCTAGTGTTGGACCAGAGGATAAAACACAATGATTGGTCGCTACTTCATAAGGTACAACCCAATGAAGTTAGAGGCAGTTTGTAGCTCTAAAGATCAATTAGGGGATTCGGTAAGTTAAGTATATCGGTGATTAAGTTTCTACATATGTTTGATTCGACTTAAGGAGAAATGTTAAGGAACTATATTGTAATTTAATTCCAACCAGTGCAAAGTTAAGTTTGTTAGTGAATTATATTCATTGTAAAAAAAAATTAGTAAACACTTTTATTTCACTAATTTTTAAAATGTTATTTACTAATAATTAATAACAACTATTTAATTAATCTTGAGATATTATATTGTCAAATTAGTTAAATTTGCAACTACTAAAAAAGTACTTACAATTAACTGCCTGTATTGCTATAAAGTAATTTAACAGTCAATACTAGTAAGAAAAATTATATCTTCTTATATTCTTATTAATTCCAACTCCAAACAAAAAAATTTAAATAACCAATATTCATTAATCTATAGCATATACATGTATAATATGACTAATCTGTGTACTATTAGTCAGATTTCATATGCATAACAAGTATCCAATAATTTTTTTACAAATCCAAGTACAATCTACATATATAATATGATAATAAAATAATAAATAGCATATGAATAATTTTATATATAAAATACCATGATATTATAATATAATAATAAGTGCTTTAGCACCATTTATATATATGTAAAAAAAAGTGGATTAAAAAAATCAAATAGAGACTAAAGACAATAACATTAGTAGGATTATAATTTGTTACCTTTTGTGGATTACCTAAATTTCTCGGGACAAACTTTGCACTACTTAAATGTTGTTTTCCCTGGTTTAGTCTTCTTAAGTTTTCGATCTCAAGTACAATCTTCAGCTTTTCTAAGCATGTTAGATTATGTAAAAACCTCAAGACTCCAAGAGAAGTAAGGGATGAATATATGTACATATCCATGATTGAAGAAACCAATCTTGTACTGCCTATATCACAAAGCCAAATCTTTTCCAACAGTTGTGTTGCTTTCTCCAAACAAAGCTAATATGGAAACGATTTTAAAAGAAAATAATAAAAGCAGTGGTTCAAAACATGCAGTAAATGATTATAGAGTGCAGTTTTGGTAATGATGAATGCAATGCATAATTGTTGAGTTTACTAATCAATTATATTAATTAAGATGATATGAAATTATATGGAAAAAGAATTGTTCTCCTGCTATTGAGGGTCTGATTTTATAACATGTATAGCTATTAGGGTCTACTTGTAATTTTATGTCGACAAATAATTAAAACAGGTAGTGATTTTTTCATTTAGTTTACAATATTCAGAAAATGAAATAATAAAAAATTGGAACAAAAAAAATTATTTATAACTAAGGAATGAAGTGCCGTTCCGTGCCACTTGGCACGGACCGTTTTTACCGTTCCGCCGGGATGGCAAAACTGGCACCAGAGGTGTCACCATCTCAAGGCATCGCAGGCGGCGCCATTGGAGTCACGGGACGCCTCTAGTGGCCCCGGAGTCGCGGGAAGTGTCCCGTGAAGCCTTCACCGCCGAAGGCGTCGATGCATCTCGCGACGCGGCGTCGGACGCCTCCGGCGGCGCTGGAAGTACCGCGGCGCCGGAAGCGTCCTGCGACGCCGCCGGAAGCCCTCCTCCGTGATCGCGATCGAGAGATCGCGAATTTAGGGTTTTCATTTCTTTTGTTTAATTAATTTAAACAATTCCCTAAATATCGGTGATATTTTAAACAGACTTTTATATCAGTATATCACCTAATTAAATTATTTCAATAAATTATATAAAAAATACATTTAAAATTAAAATAAATTTAATAAGTTTTATTAATTAATATTATAAAAATTTATATTTTAATGTTTTAAATTTTATTATTTTTTTAAAATTATAATAATTCTGATTTATATTTATTAATTTTGTATTATTTTAAATTTAATTTAAAAATTCTTTAATTCTGATAAATTTTTTTATTATTTTATATTTTGATATATTTTTACTATTTAAATATATATTATTTAAATTAATTAAATAAATAGATAGTTAATTTATATAATTATTATATATAAAGTAGTATGTTAGTATTAATTTATATACTTATTATAGATAGATCAATTTCAATTATTGATAATTTGAGTTATTGATAGAGTTTTTTTCTTTAAAAAAATTATATTTAATTATTTTTTCTAACAATATTAAGTTGTTCAATAATTGAGAACTTATATAAAATTAATATACAACTTATTTTAATATACACCATAAATATAATTATCTAATAATTACTATATGTAAATAAAAAAAATACCGAAACTGTATCGCCACGGCACGAAACGATACCAAAACCATATCGTTCCGGTATGGGACCGAAACCTCCGCACGGGTCGAAATTTTAAACCTTGATTCTAACATCACTTTGAATAATAAATCCAAATTGAATCATATTGGTGCAGAAAACATAGGCATATCTGTTACTCCTACAGAAAATGAAAAGGTAGAGAATCATACCAATTTTTGCAGCAAATTCCATCCAAATATCATATGTTGATGGGCGAAGTTTTACCCTAGCCCTGATAAACATTGTTGCATACTTGGAGATGAGATCCCAATTATTTGTGCTGTAACAGATGCTGTAGCCAGCCACCAGAACATTTTGCATTCATATTAAGAACATTAGTAAATCTTAAAACATAATGCAAAGTTTTTACTATGGTGCATGAAATAAAGCATAAAATTCTTCAAATGCTTTCAACACGTCCAAGCAACGTAGTTCATTCATATGTATTGAAAAATATACGATAAGTAGAGAAACATGTAAAGAACCATGTATCCAAAAAAAAAGGTTAGATATTAGAAGAAACTAAAATTCTAAGAGATTTAACTGAAAAGTTATCTGTACAGGAATTAGAATTTATTTACAGATGATGAGTTATTTAGCTTTACAACAAATGGCCAGCTAGATCAAAGAGGTAGAATTAGTTGTACGTCATACAATAATGTCAAATAGTTTGCCCACCATTGTAATCATTATAGATTTAACAACTGCAGGGATTTAAATAATTTTCTCACTCCAACCATGTAGTATTCTACTTTTAGTTTTCACTAAGGATGTAACTGGTACTGCTATTTGGGTTGTTTCTTTCGACAAATTGGCATATTTCGTGAGTAGGGCTGCGCATTCGGTTAAAACCGAACTAATTAAACTTTTTTGGACAAACTGAACCACTTAAGTTTGCCACTAAAACCGAACAAATTTAACCGATATAAAATCAGTTAATTCGATAACCAACCGAATAAATTGAACTTTTAAAAAAAACAGCAGGAATTTATTGTTATGTGGACAGTCAGCTACACCAGTAGATTCCTGAACTTATTGTGCTCATTTATGGATGTTATTGCGCCACTCAACTGCTAAACTTCTTGTCCATTTTATCACAAACTTGAACCAACGCATTAGCTGACTGCCATAAATTCAATTCGGTTTAATTAGCCAAATTTTGAGTTTTATAATTGGAACCGAACCAAAATAGTCGGGGTTTTCTAAAAAAAAAAAAAACTAAATTTCCGAATTAACCAAACTGAATTTCCAAATTAAATCGGTTCGGTGATTGAGATTTTGTTCACCCCTACTCATGGGTCCTGGTTGTTGCTTTGTAGTCAAACATTGCTTGACTACAATAACTAGAGCTAAGCATGGCGATGGCAGCCTAGCATTAGTGGTTAACATAGTACTATTATATACCCTTTTTGTTTTAATTTGCTCACTATCACCTTTCTGATGCTTCCTCACATAATAAGTTAGAAAACAAAACTCATCCTTACAATTAAATCGAAAATCAAGTGCCAAGCAATGTTTTGTTGCAAACCCGCATCGCATTCTTCACATCTATTCAACTCTAATATATAATATAATCATGTTTTAAGCTTGTATCTATCTGCTAAAATATGATCTTTCAGACATTTTTATTTGACATTGTGTAGCTAAATTGAGTTGGAGAAAAAGCACAGGAGATTTGAACAGTTCACCTTAAGTAACATAAATAAACTGTGTATATTTATCATGGTATGTAAAAGTGAGTAGAACCATGGCCACAGGAAATTGCTGCCAAAAAAAAAAATGTTCATGTTAAAAACCCCACTTGGGTTGTATATTCAGTCACCAAGGGGGATTTTACAAAGGACCACATAACAGCCGCATATGATTGCACATGGAATTGTAGTTAAAAAATAAATAGATAAATATCTTATTTGGATTAATTTCACATATTGATTAATATTAGTTGTTATATTTCATATGTTTTGCTGTTCTGTATAGTACAATGATCGTCATATTTTGTTCTATAAAGAAGTATGAATTGGATGGCTATATCAACATATTTTATTGGATATTAGTTATCTTTTATAAATATAAATGTTTTTAATATTGTGAAAAAAAAGTTTGTGTATTCCCAAATACGTTCCTGCACATTGCATGCAAACTATGTTCAGTGGGTCACCTACTGACTGCATGCTTTTTGAAACTATACTGCAGTATGTATATTCTTATGACTCTTTTCTTTCTTCCAGTAAATCAATAAAATCATGAAATCATGAGAAATCTCCTCTTTACAATGGTTAAACCTTATAAAAAGAAGCAACATAAGAATACTATGGTATGACCTCAGACTTTCCATTTTGACCTAGAATGACAACAGAAATTCTGTACAATCATACCTGAATACTTTGTCTGCTGTACCTGCTTGAAGTGGCAATGAGTTCCTTTCTAGAATCTGCATAATCTTTACCATAAGCTGATCGTCTTTGTGCTCCATGGCATATGACTGTAGAAAAAGATTTCTCAAGAAAACAAAGTAATGAAACTACCAGGTAAGTGCATTGCATACCAGTAAATAATGAGCAGAGCCGATGTTTGGAGATAAACCGTAGATATTGTGCTTCCATAAAGTCTTTAACCCTGCAGATGTCATGCTAGTTACCTCCAAAGGGTTGGTCAAATTGATAAACATACTTTTTTTTGGCAGTTTCTCTAATTTTATATAACTTCCCATAATTCTTCCCTCCTAAACAACATTACTGCAAAGATAATAATAGTGCAATTGCCGATATCACCATCAACCAAAAAAATATTAAAAATATTATAATCACTAATCCCAATCATAAGCATAGTATAAACCACACTAAGAAAACATACATCTGCTGTGACTCTTTTACTCAGTTTCATCAGCCAACACTCCATTTAACTTGAGTTAGAAACTCAAATGCCTTCATTGTTACCTCCACCATTGTCACCATTTCCTTGAAATAAATGCAACATATTGCACAATGGAGTACGCCGAATCCCTTTGGATATGTGCACAAGAATAAAGCTAAAAGAATGTTGCATTTTATTCATGGGCCAATTTATGTGAGATTCATAACCTTAGGGGCACTTGAACCCGTGGATGTACATATCTACCCCAGTGTCTCCATATAGCACTGTTTCTAAGACTTTAGTTCCTGAAATTTTGATTCACATTTTGTAAATAAAAAAGAGTAACAAGTTGACTAGGTGTTCTGGTGTTTGCATTTAACAATCAAATGTGCTCTAAAACCTTTTGAGAGAAGTGATACCTCTAATTCATCATAAAAAGAGCACAAAAGATTAAAAGTGTTCTAAGACAGCAGATGGATTATATATTAAAGAGCTTATTTAAGTCAATCACAAGTAAAATTTGAAGACGTAAAGTCTTCACCATCATGGATGGTAGTCATGCAGAAGATATCCAGTAAAACATTTGAAGCATTTGAATGCAATGTGTTAGTGTCAAGCAAGCAAAATTATGACTGAAGATCAATTGCCTGAAAGTTCATGTATAGAGCATACCATAATCAAGGGCATTTGCACGAGCACATGCCTCAGACACCTTCATACAAAGATGACAATTGAAATTTGAGTGTATCCGAAGGTTGGATAATCTCTGCATCCAAAACACAAAATCAATGACCATATAAAGTATCATTTTCAAGCCTCAAGCAATAAACCCTTGAATTTAATCATATTAAATGTATTATGCTCAAGTATGTCTATTAATTCTTTTCTTATTCAACTCAAAATGAGCTTGAGCTTTTTTCCAAGCACAACTAAAGATAAGCTTATGCTCAAAACTAAGCTAACTCTATTCAACGTACGAAACATGACCATCTATAGTTTTCTAAGCATGTTACACATTGAAAAAAAAAACAAATAAATTTTACATTGACTGCTTCTAGAATTGTTTATGATTTGATAAATTATACAATTCTTAAATTACACTTAACAGATATTACTTAAAGAAAAACCACATACTTGATATGTACAACAATTATATTCAATCTTGATATTTCAATCAAATATTGTTGTTCAGTTAAATGTTCTTCATTATAAAGAAAAGGGCCTTTTGTGTCAAAATGTCATATGATACCTTCTAAATCATGTGATTCAACTAAAGTTAACTGATTTTAGATAAAGTGAGGCTTTGGGTGACGTATTTAACCTAGGTTCCATTTGTAAGAAATTTACTTAAGGTACCATTCAACCTTTACATCTTTTGATAAACCTTGTCTGTCAATGTAAGAGAAGATAAAATACCTTATTTAAGAACTTTTGACCTAAGACATTAATCAATGGGACATGGATCCACCTAAGTCCTAATATTACAACACATGTAAATTTTAAAATTAAACGATTATTCTACTTAACAAACTTAAGAAAATGTTTGAGATTTATTCATTTGCAATATAGTCCATAGGTAAACTGTTAATGAATATCTTTCTTTAAGTTTATATGGCCAATATTCAATAGATGGTTATCCAAAATAGTCTAACAAACTTGCACACTTTACTAAAATTCCTTATTGGGTCCAATAGATTTATATTTGGCAAACTATATTCATTTAATAGTGATCATGTCATATCAATCAAAAAAATCTTCTATTTTAATTAGTCAACTAAAAATATATCAAATCTTATCTGTCAAAACTAGAAACTTCTGCCTTAGCATGTTTAGGCTTGCAATGACTACCATTTCCAAGTAATGTGATTGTTGGTAAGGATGCATGTTAGCGCGTCTGAGCATATGCCTCCCCCATGCCTTGACCATTTGCGCTAATAGCTAGTAGTCACCCGTGATTTACCTCCTTCGTGTTAGCCTAGGGATGGATTGGCGGAGGCGCTGGTGGCAAGCGAATCGCCTTTTGCCACATGTTATTCATTAAATCATCTAGGGGCATATTTATTAAAATGGTTCGCACTTATTTCCAATGAATTTAAGCCAGTGTAAACATGTGCCTCTCATATTTCTAACTGTAGTAGGATTTCTTCTTATCATGCATATCTAAATATATTAACAAAACACTATGCTTATTAAGTAATGGAATAAACAAGGGTGCAATAAAAAAATATGATGGAAGATATATTTATTTTGTAAATTACAATATGATAAATGAAGAACAAACTAAGATACAAATTAAAAAAGTTATAGATATGCTGGTATTTTTAAAGTAAGATATAATAACACCTAAAAGTTTTGTGAGAAAAATTAATTAAATAGAGAAAAGTTAAATTAATCAACTAATTAATAAAAGAAGATGTTGTCTTTACTAGAATATGCAAATATCCCCTGTTGAAGTTGTTACGTGATTCGAACATCATTCAATCAGTAAAGTGGTTGCACTTGGGATCTCCTTTACAAATTACAATCTTTCTTGCCAATAAGCTTTGTGTCGATTTTGGATCACACTTGTAGTACATCCCAAACATCTTCAATTCTTCTGGTCTTTAATGGATCCAATCTATCCTTATACCAAATCTAGTTAAATTTGAGCCCACTACTAATACAAGTTTTTTTTTTTCAAATTAATCACATGAGCCTAAAGATGGAAGATATAGTGGCATGGAGCTCTTCCACAATTAAGGATTGTGAAAAAGTCCCCTAGGTTAGGGCTCAAGCTCTTAAGTCAACTGTGGATAATGAGCAACTCGTGCAATAATAACTCCAAGAAAAAGCATAAGTTGGTCAGGGAAGGAGGTATTTTGTGTATAGGAAGTTTTTATTGGAGAAGGATAAGCAGTTAGAATTTGGTCCTCAGCTTAGGCACATGACCAGGCTTATGCTGAAAGTTGATGATGGTGCAATCATACCACAAGTGGCCGTACTCGATCTTGGATTTTGATATTTGAACAAAGGGTTTAAGTTAGACCTTGCTTTATATGTTCAATGTGTTAATCGTGCAGGAACTTGACAAGACACAAATGGATCTCGTGAAGCTCATGACTCAACAAGATTGAGTGTGGAAAATCACTTGCGTGACAAGCCAATACACTCAATGGCTTGGAGGTATGATGGATTAAGGAGAAAGTTGTATGAAGCATTCAAGGGACTTCAGGACAAGAAGTCTGAAGATAGTGTTAGAGTAACTTATGAAGCTTGACATGGCATGGCGAGTTAATTGACTTGGTGGGTCGAGGTCCACTAGAGATCAAAAAAGGATAAAATGGAACATTCGAAGGACAGCAAAACGAGACACAACATTGATGGTAGCTAGAATAACGCAAACTACGTAAATGCATGTGGTGCGAGCTAAGAGCTTAGTGCATCTGAAGGATGAGAACCTTGCAAGAGATAACCTTGGTATCAAAGTCAAGCTATGGAAGGTAAGATCTTGTGCGAGTTGTGAGAGTTGAGGGACTTGTATCAATCATTAGGTTGATCGTAGTCAGAGCTCTAGTCGACTAGAGTGTTCCCAGTCCAATAACACAAGTCAATCAATGAGTCTAACTCAAGCTTGATGGCTACCTAAAAGAATGCCTCTGTTAAGAGCATAGTCAACTTGGTACCAAGTGATTTGAGTTCAAACGACCGATGTTAATTTTGGAATCTAATCGACAAATGAGCTAAGTCGATTAAGGAGTCAACTCAAGATTGGTGGTTTGGTGGCTCGCGAGAATATTTCTATTTGGAACCTAGTCAACTAATTAAGTTTAATCGTCTGATGTTGGAATTTAGTCAGGGAGAGCCAAAAATGGTTGTTGATTTGACTAAAGTTGCAACGGTCGAATAAGCTAGGGTTTATAATGGACCATTAAACTAAAGGTGGAAACTAGTCGATTAAGGTAGCCATTGGCAACCTACAAACAAAAGTAATCTAAAGATCAATCCACTGAAGTGAAGGTCGAAGACTATAAGTTACAGCTAAAGAGAAAAAATACTATAAAAGGACCAAGAGGAGTTTTTAAAGGCTAGTGAAAATATTGATTGTACAATATTTAGAGTTTTTCCCTTGTATTCTTAGCCTAGTCCTCTAAGTTTTTATTGTAAAGTTTATTGTTGTAAAAGGTTTCTCTAGTCCAAATGTTATATGCAAAGGAGTTCAAGAGTGATTCACTTATGAGTCGTACGCCTCAAATACGAATGAAGGTTCCAAACCACATTACATCCTCGTGTTAATAATCGGTATAATCACCATTTGTGTGCACCAATGATGAAGGTGGAGATCTTGTTGGATAGGAGATGTAATCTTCTGCATGTAGAGGTGGACAGGCTCTCAGCAGCAACCGTGATGCTTATGAATTGCACAACCCACCTCTAGGGTAAATGATGAAAGGGAAAAGACGAAAGGAGGGCTGCCATGGAACTAGCAAAAGAGGAAGACAAATCCAACACTGGGAGATTTAGGAGTTGAATCTTCAAAATGTTGTATCTTCAAACACGGCTAAAAGGGGTGCCAGCAGAAAAGGGGTTGAACTGATGAACAGGGAAGAAGTGATGTTGCAGGAGAAGGTAACACAGAGATAAAAATTGATGGAAAGGATGGATTGCGCATGCAGAATACCAACCAGATTCAACTTTAATATCAAATGAAGAAATACCAAAATCAAATTCTCAAAAACTCAAACATACTATGAAGAAAATGATTATCATAAGGATCAACACAAACATAAATAGAAAAACTAAAATATTTTTAATTGAAAATAATTCTATTATTCTATATCTAAATGGACTTTGAGAGGGAAAGATTTAGTTTAATATCCTAGGTAGTCCCTTCTACCTGCATATATATTATCCATCAAAGTAATATTACATTTTTGTCATTATAATTACTGTTTATGAATAAATAGGTCTTTAACACCCCCCTCAAGTTGATAAAAAGATGTAATGAAAGCCCAGCTTGCAACAAATATGTTGATCCTAGGACTTTTAAAAGAAAACTTTGTTAATTGATCATTAGAACTAATAAATGATGTATCAAACTCATCGCACTGTATATTCTCATTAACAAAGTTGCAATTAATCTATGTGTGTTATTCTCTAGTTAATTCTTTCTACCTATATATATATATATATATATTATCCATCAAAGTGATATTAAATTTAGACCTATAACGTATATTGTTAAGATTCCATTAAAGTTGAAGTTGGTATGATATTATGAAAGCACAACTTGATATACTCAATCCTAAGACTCTTAATGTAAAGATCTCACTGGATTGCATCTCTTTTGATAAAGTGTAGAGAATGACCAGGTGGCTAGTCATGAAGTAGAAGTTATTCCCAACATGCCTAAGTTTCTACTCTTACATTTCGGCATGTGTTGTCTACTAGTACGACAACGATTTCGCCAATGATCTTCTCTACCACCCTGAGCTCTACCAACAGTAACTAGGTGTTAAGAGCGGATCTGTCTACTAGAGATTCTGATGATGCTATGGATCTAGTGAATGCCCTCAACGCCCTCATTTAGACATCTGATAGATGAAGAATGGAGGTACCTCCTAAAATTTGAGTTTGCACAGACTCTAGTAAGGCCGAACTATGTGAGCAATGTAATAGTCAAAAGTTGGTTGAAACACTCCTTGTGTAGCTCATACATCAAAGATAACTAAAAAGATATCTCAAAGATCAACAATGATGATCTGGAATCGACCAATGTGTTGTGATCTCTATGTCAGACTATCGCAACTGAAATAGACTTCTAATCACATCATATGCTCAAGAAATATCACCATGTATGAATCTCTCACATATGTCCAAATCTCATAGCACAACAAGAAGAATCAATAAAGGCTCATGAGCTTGGGGTTGATGAACTACCAAAGAAGAGCAAATGGTTGTACGTCAGCATGCTACCATGAAGCTTGAATGAACTAAACAATATCAACAGTTCAGGTAATGAGTTATTGACTTATTGTAGCTGTCCTTGACCCATGGTCTAAACAAGAACTGTTATAACCATGAAGCATAATTTCTTCTGTTGAGATTTTCCATGGTGATCCCAAAAGATTCAAGTAGCAGAATAAAACATGCTTGGTGATGCAGTCAAGAAACTTGTCATTTTCTTTTTTCTTATAGGTGACTGTTTCAGTAACTTAATCAAGAATAAAAGAAAGGCAGATACGGTTTCATCGCTGAGCAGCAAATAAAAATGATTCTCCTCTAGCAGAGACAAATTGTGATGGTCAATAGTTGTGTTCCTTCGCTCCAATGGTGGTGAAGGTAGCTTTGTCTCATCAGAAGAAGTTGAGACTTGAGACAACTTCAGGGTCTTATGAGAAAAGGTAGAGACATTGTATTGAGATTTAGGTGAGAAAGGAGAGACAATGAAATTTAAAACACAACACTAT